>JAOTQW010000038.1:10896130-10923272 GCA_026260075.1 Sisor rabdophorus | reverse complement strand
TTTTGGACTGTGGGAGGAAACCGGAGTACCCAGAGGAAACTCACGCAAGCGCGGGAAGAACATGCAAACTCCGCACAGAAAGACCCATGTCACAGATTAATGATGTAAAACCCCAGATGAGACTATTAAATATCACAGTGCTACACTAGCTACTATTATCAACACTGCTATCACTACTACAGCTACTATTAACCTCCAAACATGTCACAGATTAAAGATGTAAAACTCCAGTTGAGACTATTAAATATCACAGTGCAAGTCATTAATGAATTTCAACCTTCTGCTCACAGGACAACTACCTAAAAAAATAAACTAGGGCTCAAATGATTAGTCGAAATTATAGACATTAACAATAACAATGTGGACAAATACTTGTTTTTCAATTGATCACATAAGCTTCAATGAAAGGGCCTGCAATAGAGCGGTCTAACCAGCATGGCGCTGTAGTACTGTAATTCAGCGGCTATGTAGAAGAAGACGACTTACAAACAAAATTTTAGCTTCTTTACCCGCTTATTCCCGAACTCTGGGTGAAAAAGGCAGGGGGTCACAGTCCATCGCATCACGCACACACACGCTCGCAAACACGCACGCGCACACACCCACACACGCTCACACTTATCTTTTGAGCAATTACGCATCACCAATCAACTTAATGCATGTGTTTTTGGACTGTGGGAGGGAACCGGAGAACCCAGAGAAAACCCACACAAGCCTGGGAGAACATGCAAACTCTGCACAGGAAGACCCCCTGCCTATTCAAACCCATAAATTAATAAATATAAATAATAGTAAAATAATTGTTTCACAGTTTTCCATTGCTTTCTTAATATACATTTGTGAAACGTAAAAAAAATTCAACTGTTAAAAAAATTCTAAAAAATAATCAAGTTGGCCTTATTCAGTATAAATTACTGAATAAGTAAGTAATTCAGTAATTAAAAAAAATAGATTAGTTTAGATAAATTAAAAGTAATTCTTAAAAGCTAATTGTTTTGATAATCCACCAATAAACAACTATTAAAATAATCGTCCTAGGTCTAACAGATGTTCACTATTTAAAGCAATTAAATTTGAATATCAACATCTGTCACAAATATCAGGTTGCACAGGCTGCCAGGGAAATCTCACGATTTCTCACCTGATGGAACAAATTTCTTGATATTCTCTAGAGATGGAAATGTGAAGTGACGGAGATCTTCTGTGTACGGCAACTGTACATACAACAAGCACTGTGGAGAAAGAATGAAAGGAAAAAGAAGACAGTGACTCCAGGGTGACAGGCAAAGCATGAGGCATAATTCAGTATGACTCACACACATGCACACCTCGTATTTATCTTTGATGCAAGGAAAAGCTGCACCCACTTGTGGGTTGCTGCGGCGGTCATAAACATACCGAACAATAGCCACCATCTTTAGACTGTCCAGAGCATGAATTAGAGCAGACAGTGCAACAGCTGCATGCTAAATACACACACAAAACAAAACACTAAAACTTTTATTTATTATATACTTTTATTGCGTGGGTTTACTCAAGGTAATCCGGTTTACTCACACAGTCCAAAAATAAGTGCATTAGGTGACTCTAAATTGGCCTTAGAAGTAAGTGAGAGAGTGTGTGGTTGATTGTCTATGTGTGGATAGACTGGTGACCCTATGTGCGCTGGGATAGGCTCCAGCAGACCCCCAATGTCCCCGAGTCAGGAGATAAGCTGGTATAGGAGATGAATGAGTAAATCTGAAAACTATACGTGAGATCTGATTAAAGTAAGTGTTTGGTGTAATAACGTGAGTTATACATCACTATATACTTACCTCATCATTTTTGGCAGCAAAAACCTTAATGATTTGCCTGCCAATAAAATGATGCCTATGAACCTGCATGAAAAACAAAGAAAATTAATAAATTTTTAATAATATATAAATAAACCACAACTATGTGTGTTAAACATTTGGTTTATTAATTTATTCAATATTTTTAAAATTGGAAAACTGGACCTGCAAATTTACAACATCACTCTGAATTTTGGCACTCTGATCCAGAGCTATTTACATTAATCTCACCTGTAATAAATGTACATCCCCATAATTCAGGAATGCCTAATCATATCCGCGAAGGGTCAGCCACATCTTAATCTACTAAAAGCTGAGAGCAACCGATTAAACAGGCTAAATCAGATGGAAGATTGGAATAGTAACCTGCACCCATGCCAGACGCCAAATGGCCCTAATTTATATCCTAAAAATAGTGGCTGTCTTTTAAATAGACAAAAATGTGATTTGTTACACTAAATTGCAGAAAATAATTGCATCATCGCTTTTGAAACCAGAGCTTTTTCACTCATTTGCAGTAGAAGTGCTCCATCTAGTGTTGTGCAACATACCAAATCCTGTTTGGTAAAGCCAAGCACAGCAAAGCATTTTCCATCTGACTTGTACTTCATCTGCTCTTGATCGACTTTGGAGAAAGGTACAATGTCGCTCCCGTAACGAAAACCTTACAGAAGGAGAGAGAAAAAATACAGATCTTGTCTGCTGATATATTTAATACAAAATACATACTATAGATTTATATAAATGGCATACAAAAACAATATAACCACTGGTAACACTGATACTGCACAATGAATACAGTGTTCAATATTGAAAAAAGAGGAACATTCCACAAAATAGGGATAGATAAAGTAATCCAAAGGGTCACCTCCCACCCTGAATGACGTCATCTATCTGCACTTCGGTTTCATTGTCATCTTCAAGGCAGTAGACTGTTTCCTTCTTTACGTCATCTTTCTGGTGACTCTCAGCATCAACTACAGTCCAGGACTTCTTAATCTTCTCCTCACACACCTTTAAAATAAAAAAAAAAACAAATTAGGCTTTTTAACATTCATCTTCTATACCCTGCTTATTCCCTAACTCGGGATTGGGTGCACCCTGGACAGGTCGCCAGTCTATTGCAGGGCCACACATAGACGAACAACACACACTCACACTGTCCTCTATAGGCAAATGAGAATCACAAATCCACATAATGTACATGTTTTTTGGACTGTGGGAGAAAACAAAGGTACCCAGATTAGAGAGAGAACAAAGGGATCCCTTTGCAGAGAATCAAGCCCAGGACATTCTCGCTGTGAGGCAACAATGCTACCCACTACACCGCCACACCAGCCTGGGTTTTTAACAGTAATTTTTTATTTATGAGTATTCATTCATCTTTAACCAAAATATGTCTAACATTTGTGCCGATTTTGGTAATAATATTTTTAGGAAATTATTGTGTGCAAACTCAAAGGTGTTTTTTATTTTATTCTGCCAATTTATTCATTAATTCATTTATCTACTATATTTATATACATTATCTATTATTCCTGAATTTTCCAATTCTAATCCCTAATTCTTTGTCTCGTTTAATCAATATAAAATGGCTTTTTTGGCTACATTTGTAATTTTTTTTCCAATGAAACAACACTCTATCCCAAAATTATTGGTATGCATCATTTCCAAAATTATTGGTATGCAGTATTTACATTACTCTTTGACACTCTATAAAGAGATATGTTTTAAACTGGACGGCAAAAAGTGGCATCATGCAACTAAAAATACATGATTGTTTGTAAATATTTGCAAAAATATATATACAGGTATACCTTAACGTACAACTGTACCAACAAGTTTTTTTGAGATAAGAGTCGTCTCTCGGGTGATTTTTTTTAGTTGAGAGCTACAATTTGAGTTATGTTCCAGCTTCAGACCCCCAATCGTTAGTTGGTGTAGCAAACGCCACAGTAAATATGCTATTATTTGTCAGCACTTATTCTGTGAGTGGATGAATGCAGATTTTCCTCTCTGGGCTTGCAATAAACTTTTAGTTTATTATACTTAATGTATGTGAACTAAATGTGAACCTGTGGCAAACGATTGGTTACACCAGTTTAGTGCAGCACATTCTACAGTATTGTTTTTATACAATATTCATTATTTTTCAAATTTATTTTTCTTATTTAAAAAAAAAACATGTAGGAAAAAATGCAGTGTTTTTGGGGGACCTTGAACGGATTACTGGCATTTTTCATTTCATTTCAATGGGGAAAACTGATTTGACATACGAGTAATAATTTAGGTTAGAACTTCCTTCAAGGAAAGCATTAAGGTCATCAAGGCACTTAGTGTCAGGTTTTAACTTACAGCTTTGTATCCAATGATGCCGATGGACAGGGAGCTTCCGATCGTCAGCTGACAGGGCCACCCCATGGGCCGTCTCTCAATCCGCTTAAATACAGAAAGCTTCTCTACAGCATCACTGGAAAACAAAAAAGTAAAAAAATAAGAGTTTTGTAAAGCCCAGAATCTAATTCTGATTAGGTAATTATTTTTTTAATATGCGAAATGTCATGAATCCTATCTAAAATTAACAATACTATGCATGTGAGTAATGGTTTTTAAGCATTAAAGAATTCTTTGTGTACTGTGGTATTACTGACTAGTATAATTATTTTCATCTGAAAGAGTCTCAAAATTAGTTTCAAATAGGTGGGACATAAATCAGCAAGTATACCTTTGGAAAATTTGGGTTTTTAATCCTAGTGGCAAAGGTTTTTTTGGAAATTCAACATAAAACACGTAAATAATTTCCGTATAATTTAACATTAATTCTGCTTGCCATTGGTTTAAACAGCAAGCTTTATCTGTACCTGAAAACGTAGACCTCATCTAGGCCATCCTCCTCATCGAGAGAAGACATAACCTGCCTAACAATCCCCAACCCCTGCTTCTGTTGCCCGCTTAAGCCTTTTCCACTTTGGGGTGGGCCCCCCAAACCTGGCCGGTCTCCATCCCCAGCAACATTTTCATCTGCATCCACAGGAAACGGCAGACTACAAACAAACACCAACACACAGAACTCGACTAGAACCTACTGACCATAAAGTACAATAATGCAAAAATATACATTCATTTTAAATTTTCCTCACAAGAATTGTAGGGTAATGCCAGCTGTCTTTAAGTTGCCAACGATGATTTCCAGATGATCTTTACAGGCTGGTGTGTTCAGGTCAGTGAGTACAGCGATACTCAACCTCTCATACTTCCTTCCCCTAACGAACAAATCATTCAAACTTAAGAGATTTTTTTAATACTTTGACATATGGAAATGCAATAAACAAACATACATGGTTTCCTTTTGTAGAAGATCCATGCATACGATGAGCGCATCGAGCCCTGAAAGCAATCCAGTCAAGGATTTCATCATGTCTACGCCACGGCTCCGCCCCGAAATTCATGTTAGTTAGATGATTTATAAAGTAAGAGTAAAGTAAGAGTTAGACGTGAATTGATTAAATAAGGATACAGTCAGCATGCTGACCACCAGGCTGAAGGTTGTGCTCAATATCCTCCAGCAGCTCGAAGTCAGCCATCATTAGATGTCGGTGTATGCAGATGTTCTGGTATTGGTCATCTTGTGCAAGTGGATTTTTGGTATCGTCTGTTCCGAAAAGCACCAAGCCCAATTCATTTTTGTTTTCAGCAAACACCTAAAATAATCACAATATTATGCATAAACTGTAGAGATCAGCAAACCTACTGACATTTTCAAGTAGTGAAGAAAAGAAACCTGCCTGCCGCTGGATAAATTTCTGAACAATCTTCTTAGCTTGTTCGAATGGGGCTTCTTTACCAGGGGCTGGGTTACTCATAGAGAAACCCACATCCATACACAGCACTACAGCTGACTGGAGAGAGAGAGAGAGAGAGAGAGAGAGAGAGAGAGAGAGAGAGAGAGAGACTTTTTACATTTCTTTATTTAGCCAAGTGACTTTATACATAAAATTAATGTGACTTATAAGTAAAATAAAATAATCTCTAAAACATGTCAATGAATTAAAGATAAACCAGTAAGAGAATAAAAGCATTCATTTAGAGAGATATTGGCGGGTTAAGAGAAAACTAGTGAGCTGACAGGGCCACCCCGCCGCTAGAGGGAGTAGGAATCATTCATCCGAACTCGGGGACACTGGGTCTGCTGGAGCCTATCCCGCCGCACATAGGGCAAAAGGCAGGGGGTACACCCTGGACATGTCACCAGTCCATCGCAGCACACACGTGAACACACTCACTCCTATGGGCAATTTTGGAGTCACCAATCAACCTAATGCACATGTTTTTGGACTGTGGGAGAAAACCGGAATCAGAGAATAAAAAAAGAGATAGAAATAAAGAGTTCGAAGGAAGAAATAAGAGTCGAGAGAAAGAGAGAGAAAGAAAGAAAAGCGAGCAAGGGTGTGTGTAAAAAATGGCACTTTGTGGGACTATAAATTGATTTTACATATAGAAGCGGAATCTTAACCGATTCATCGGTTCATCGATTTGGTATATCCAAAGCGAATATTTCCGGTTTTAACGTTACGCGGTAACTGTATTCCTCCGCGCATTCTGACATGTCCCAACATGTAGCTAAACACATCTTAAAACTTTCATTTAACGATCATAAGATTTAAGCAGCATGTATACAAAGGCAAACGTATAAACATTAACGCTCACGTACCGATCTAATTGATGTCCTGCTTCTATTTCAATCATGCATATAAACATATTAAAGTATTTTTTACCTTGGACGCTCGCGCCATTTCGATGGTTTCACACTGTTATTGGTCCGGGCAGAACAGGCAAACGCGAGACAAGTTGTTCCGACCAAAATGGTTCCGGTAGCTTGGATGAACCCAAAAAGACAGTATTTAACCTAGTGGTAAATAAGGTAACGTGGTATACCGCATTATTATTATTAAATATATTTAACTATTTTGTCCGAATGAGAGCTGGTAGATCTGGTAAATCTAAATTTTCACATACAACAACAAGCGTTTCATGAGGCTGTTAACACCACACAGTAATATCTACTATCTGATCATCTGATCGGAAACTGCAAAGATGAAAGCACACATAGTTTTTTTTTTGTTGTTGCTGTTTTGGTTTGTTGTAGCATTACATGACATTACAGACATTAGTGTCTGATTTCACTATGAAAATGTAAGACAGAAATGATACCTGTTGTGGAAACATTATATGTAAATAATACAATATATACAACATTTTGGGTATACAATTTGACTTGTTAAAAATACATCAGTATAATCAGGTGACTAACAATTTGGACAACTTTCAAAACTGGTAAGTTTTGCTAAACATCTTTTTATAAGAATCTACCCAAGTTTTAAAAAAAAGCGATTATGCTTTAGCACATCATAATAAAGACTTTTCATTTATCTTCTAACCCCACTTATCACCTAACTCAGGGTCACCGGCTGAAGCCTAATCCAGCCTCCATAGGGCAAAAAGCAGGGGGTGTATATATATATGTGTATGTGTGTGTATATATTATATATATATATATATATACACACACATAACAGCACATGCATTTTTTTGGAACCGGAAAAAACGTAAGTAAAGCCACAAAAGTGAGGAAAAAAACTCCACACACAAGGACCCCTTGCCTGGCAATCCAAAACAGGACCTTCTTGCTGTAAGGCAAATTGCCAACCAATACGTCACTGCGCTGCCCATATTAAAGACTTTTGCTGTTTTAAACGTACACAAAGATGCACCACAGCCCCGTCTCTATGGATGCATATGCAAATCACATTTGTTAAGCATGAGCTTGTATTCCAAAAAAATCCTAGAGAACCATTTTGTATCAAACCAATACCAGGTGTGTGGGGAAAAATATTCAATTTTTGCAAAAGGTGTGACATTTATTTATTTTATATTGTATACCTTATACATGCACAATTATAAGTATGAAACAAGAAAAAGGATTTCTATAAATACGATAGAGATCAGAATCGTTGTCTTGCGAGTACTGTACTTAACAGTAGGTGAAACATACAACCTCATAGTGTCATTTATCATTAAAAAAAGAAAAAGAAAAAAAAACAGGAATCTGTCCAAAAAACAGACATAATACATAACACTTTATTAAAAAGTTTAGTTATACAGCACAGAACATTTGAAAATTCTTCTATTTATTTAATTTAAAAAATTAATCAGTAAGAAATGACTTAAAAAAAATAAAAGGGACAAAATCATTCAAATAAATAGCAAAAATAAATACCATAAATAGATGAATAAAAATTGCCTGTGAGGGGAAAAATAGCAAAGGATCTTAAATAAGGCTTTAAGTCACCAGAAAAACATTTTTACATTGTTTTACATTTTAAGTATACCAACAGCTACAATACACAAGCAATAACGACCCCATAAACAGCATGTAATCACACTCCATCAATACAACTTACATTGATCTACCAGCAGATAGCAAACATGATTTCAATAGGTAAAACATCACCATCGCTGTTATTTCTGAAACAAACTATTTGACCAGTTACTTACCTCTAATATGGTGGCTTTTTGAGGGTCACAAAAGTAGGAAGTTTTCATTCATCCAGGTGTAATGCATTAGGCGCAGTGGATACCAAAATTCATTCATTTATTCATTCACTAGATCTTGTTTTCCCATTGTTTCCGATTTTAAAATGAAGGATGTAAAAATATGTGCAAAAAGTAAATCCTTAGCTACTGTACAGTAATGTGTATAGATATATAACCATATACAATTGCCAGGTGACTCTATAACGAATGTTTGCCAACTGCAACTGTGTTACTTGTCACTTAGTCACTAATGTCGGCCAAAATATCACCAGCTGTCAGGCAGGTCAATCTGTAATAAATGGTTGCAAAATCACACTTTCGTACTGAATAGTATGTAAAAAGTAAACTTTAAGTATGCAAAAAGTTTCCAGATGTCTTAACAACTCATTTTAGATTTGAAAAGTATGCATGCAGTTGAAGTCTGATGGCTATATCATTTTGCCTGATTTTATTGTTAGATATGAGCGTATGAAGTATAAATATGTTGGCAAATATGTCACTGATACAAGTTAATTTTTTTATAGTTATAACAGAAATAAAATGCTTGAAATGCTTAAATTACTTCATTTGACCAGCCATGTGACAGCCCTTATCCAGAGCAACTTACAACACAGCAATTAGGGGTTAAGGCCCTTGCTCAGGAGTCCACAGTGGTGGCTTGGTGGTGCTGGGAATTAAACTCCGGTCTTTCTGGTATTAGTCCACCACCTTAACCACAAAGCTCACCCCTTCCCACCCCTTCTACTTCAGTAAGGCAACCTGCACGAAAAGAACAGGCACGAAAAGAACAGATAGTTCCTGATGGAATAGATAAATAAGGTAGCCAGAATACAAACATTTACCTTAGCTGTGGGAAATTCACTTAAATAGTAGAATGCCCATTTAGCATGTTTGGTTTGGGTGTCTGTAATCCTTTTTTTTTTTTTTTTTGAAAAAGAAAAAAAACATTTTTTTGAGTGTACTTTCATGAGAATCTGCAGTATTTGAAAACAAGTTTGACCAAGTTTTAAATCTAACACAGCAAAATTTTTTGTGAACATTTTTGCTCAAACAGAAATCAATTGCACTTCGTGTAATTAACGCCTGGTTCTAAACAGCTGAGCTAACCATGTCTTAGCCAAACTTCGCTGTCTCATGCTGCAGATTCTGACAGCTGCATTTAAGGTGTTTAAGTTTAGGTGAAGAAACAAGCCAAGTGCAAACTAATTATATTTTATCAGTGTCCAGCTGTTACACACAAGAAGTCTGCACACTTTCGCCAGGGTTTTTTCCCTGCAGGCTTCCAGAAATTGTGTCCGAGTCGAGCAATTCTACAATGCTGTATGGAGAGCAGTCCTCCAGGCCCAGCTTTCCACAGGCCCATCCACAGAATCCTTTTTCTAGATCCCTAACCGAGAACCACCAGTCACTGAACACCCAGGACACCTGCACCACTGCCGAGTACAGCCCTAATGACAACGACACGGCCATAATTAGCAGCGGGTAGGAAATGATGAGGAAGGGGCACACTGTGATTTTGTGCCAAAACGTCCGCTCCTCATTATACACCAGAAAGATGTTATACCAGGTGAGTGTGCCGTAGTAAAACGAGGTAATAAAGGAGAGCAGAAAGATGACTGGGGCACAGGACAGACTCCACAACACCACGTGAGGACCCTGATCTATGCCGAAACTACACGAGCGCTTCGCTCCTCCTGCTGCTTCACACTCCGCATCCAGACGCTCTTTCGACTTGGCCATTTCACGGAGCTCTCTCTCTGTCAATGTGACATGGATGTCCACCATCTGACCTTTCTTCTTCCCACGTGTGATGGTGCCGGTTAATGTCACATAGCGGCTGTCTGCCGGTAGATTCCAGCCTCCTAGACATAGAGAGTAATATGTTGTATATGTAATAATTTTTTTTTACCACTAAATATGGTGTTGATTGCTACGACACACAACAGCCCTCTCACAGATGTTATCCAGTTGTCGAACATCTGTGATGCTAATGCACTCATTCTAACACATTTCTAGCATTTAGCAAACACCCTTATATTTTTTGATTTATACAACAAAGAAACTGGGGTTAAGGACCTTGCTCAGCGGCCCAGTGGTGGCAACTTGGTGGTACTGGGAATCGAGTTCTGATGTTCCAATTAGCAGTCCAACACCTAAACCACTAGGTAACTACTTCCTCACTAGAAGCCAACATGTCTATAAGAACTGACAGAGGGACTCTTCAGGATGCTCTTCACCAGGGTGTCCAAACACAGTCATTGAAGGCCGGTATACTGCAAAGTTTGGCTCCAGACCTTAGCCAACTTATCAAGATCTTGCTTCATAAATGAATTTGGACACCCCTGCTCTTCATGATTACCAAAGGCATGTTCATAAAAAGCTTCCACAAACCAAGTTCTTTTGCAAGTTCATATAAAAATGTCAGAATTTGTCCTGTCTTTTTAAGTGTGGGGAAAAAACTCAGTGACACAATTTACTGAGTGGTTATCTACGCCAGCGCTAAGCAAGACCTTATTTATCTTGGCCTTTATTCGTCTAATAAAGCAGTAATATGTTCTTTATACAATAACAAATTATTTTTGTGCCAGATACGTTTGTACTGTTCTTTCTTGCAGCCAAAAGAACCATCTGTGATGCTCGAACTTTCTGATTCATGTTTTACAAAAATAATATATCATAATCAGGCCTGTATGTCTATTATAGGATGGTTAGAGACTTGGATTTAATTACTAGTCTTTTGTTAAAAGATCAGTAACATATATGTTAAAATTAATAACAAAATAATAATTTAATTACAGAACCCTCAAAAGCCTAAAAGCCAAAGTGTGTTGACCACTTGTGTTGTTGTGGGAAATATTGTCAATTTATTGTTTCCACTATTATCATTACTATTGATTTTGTGTCTGTGATTATAAAAGATTTAAGTAAAAAGTATTTTATGATTGCAGACACTGAAAATAAGCTCTACAATTTTAGTATTGATTACTGCAACCCTTTGTATGCGCCTTAACCAGGGTTTACTCAGTCCATCGCAGGGCCACACATAGACAAACAATCACACACAATTACTCCTATGGGCATATTCAGCAACCACTAGTCACCAATCAACCAAATGTACATGTTTTTGGACCGTGGAAGAAAACCGGAGTAAGCCTGCACCAAATCCGCAGAGAAAGACCAGAGAAATGTAACCCAGGACCTTGCTGAGAGGCAAATGGCTAAGCACTACTGAACTGTGCCACCCCTAAAGCCAATCAATTTACTTAAAATTTGCACTTTCATTAATAGTAATACAGTTTTTAATAGTAATCAATTTTTAGACTATAGACTATATACATTTCTATAGTATTGTTTGACAGTTAAAATTCATACTTGAAAATTGGCAAACCCTCTATACACATAATTTACTATATATTAAGTAAATAATTCATCAGGAAAAGCCCGGTCTGTAAATGATGTTTGTTAAAATGGTGTTCATTACAGACTCATACACATTAACTTACCTTCCCCTGTGGGGGTTGTAAGAAACTTAGCCCCTTCCTCAGAGCTTCTCTCTGTAACTTCCACGTCTCCACTTCTCTCATCTCCGTCAGTCCTCTCGGTGTCAGAGCGGTAAACGATGATGGATTCAGGCCGTGGCTCTCTTTTCCCACGCTTCCTGCGTGTGCTCGTTCCACTGTTTTCCTCCCCTGCTGGAGCTGCAGACGTGTCTGACTGTATAGATGACTGCTGGGGGCTCTCTGATCCTGACTGCTCCACCTCCTCCATGCTGCACCTTCGAGTCACTTTTGTGTGTCAGCAAACCCCTGCAGGTGCTGATCTGGGAGCACGAATGGCCTTAGGCAGCTTGCTGTTCACTTTTAGACATGGTGCACCTAAGACAATAACAGAAGGAATAGATTTATTTATTTCACTGTTGGAAAACTGAATATAGTAAATACCTTGTATTATTGTAATTTAAACCTATTATATGGGTTTTGTATTATTATAAATGCATATAACACATATTTTAAAATGATTAAAAGGAAAGAATGTAGCACAGGTTCATTCATTTTCTTCTATACCCGCTTACTCTTGAACTCTGGGTCACGGGGTCTTCTGGAGCCTATCTCAGCGAACATAGGGAGAAAGGTCTGAACAGGTCGCCAGTCCCTTCTCATATACATGCACAACCACACACATCTACATTCACTCCTATGGGCAAGTTAGAATTACCAATTAACCAAATGGGCAGAGTGGTGGTATAGTGGTTTGCACAACCGCCTCACAACAAGAAGGTCCTGGATTCAAATCCTGGGCTTGAGGTCTTTCTGATGGTGGTGGGTCAGCACATAGGAACAACCTCTACAGACCTAAATATTATGACAACTAGACAAGCCCCAGAGACAGATCCCCAGGGACGACAGTGTCTCCTGGATGGCCAGCCGGACAAGACTACTGTTGGTCCTTATGAAGTACAATCTATGTTTGCTATAGCATTGAATAATCTGCTGTTCTGCGTGACAAGAGGAGAACTGGTTTTCAGTTTCTAGTCTAATTTTGTTCCTTGCTTAATTGGAAGTAAGTATAAGTGTACGATGGACTGGTGACCTGCCCAGGGTGTACCCTTGCCTTGCGCTCTGTGTGTGCTGGGATAGGCTCAAGAAGACTGCTGTGACACTGAGTTAGGAAATAATCGGGTATAGAAGATAAATGAATGAATCAATTCTTTTTACTGTTTGTTGCTACTTGTTTGTTTGTCGCCTTTATAATACTCTCTTTCTATTTTTTCACTTTTATAAGAGACATTTACAACAGCGTGAAGGAATTTTTCTCTGGTATTAATACTTTTTTATTTCTCAAAATTTTGGAAGAACTCTATATGTATCTAATGGTTGGGTGTCTATATACATTGTGTATGTCTTGTATAAGAGACATTGTTTTACACTCATTTAACCAATGACAAACTGTATATCTGTATAGGTCAATCAGACTTACTTATAAATACCTTCTAAACAACATTATAATAATGTTGCTTAATGTACATCACAGGTCGTCTTGTCTCTCCAGGTCCCACAGAAACATAACTTTACAATATAATGTAAATGTAACATTCAGTAAGTGTACGGCTGATGCTTTATCCATTCATGCTTGCTGTATATATGGCAAGCGTTAAACAGAAGTAGACTGTGGTCTTTATAAGGTAATTATAAGTAAGTCTGATTAACCTATACAAATATACAGTTGAATGGCCATTTCCTGAAAACAGTTATTGACTGAGCCTTGCCGTTGCATGACAATAATCCTTATCTAAATACTTTATCTAAAGATTAAATACATAAAAACACACCAAACAATTCGATTAAGTCACTACTGTCTGGCTTTACTGTTCGAATTAATGTACTAGTTTCTTTTACACATTTCTTTAAAAGTTGTTGTCCCGTTTGTTTTGCTTCTTTTATTCATTCATTCATCCATCCATCTATTCATTAATTCATCTTCTATGCCTGCTCATTCCCTAACACAAAGGGTGAAAGGCAGTGGGACATCCTGGACAGGTCACCAGTCCATCATAGGGCCACATGTAGATAAACAACCACGCACACACAACCACACTTTAGAATTTAGAAAAAACAATTAACCTAAAATTTTTTACTGGACTGTGGGAGGAAACCAGAGTATCCGTAGTATCAGAGTATCCTACGAAAACGCTGGAGAACAAACAAACTCTGCACAGAAACCCTCTTGCCCGGCAATCAAAACCTGTACCTTCTTGCTGTGAGGTGAACGTGTTAACCACTAAGCCAACGCGCTGCTTGTTGTTTTGGTCCTTATGGACATGTTTCACTCTGTGATAATGGCTTTTGTTTAATGTGATGACTATCAAAAAAAACTCGGAACAGATTTGCTAACAATTATGACAACAGAGACACAAAGGTAGTTGTTACAGTATTGAACTGATTGGAAAGTTGTGAGTTTAAATGGCAGGACCACCAAGCTTCCACCGCTGGCCCCTTCAACAAAGCCCTCTACTAATCTGTTTTTTTTATTTTGGATGAGTAAATATAAAATTAAAATATATAATAAATTTTGGTGCATGTATAGGGCAGTGGTGGCCTGTTGAAATGAAAAAACAGAAAGACCTGGGTTCAAGCCCGATCTCCCCACCAACCTTTGGTCCTTGAGCAAAACCTTTAACCCTTCCTGTTCCATGCTGCATCATCTCTGGTCCCAAATTACTAAGATAAGATATGCAAAGATTAAACTCACTGTGTATTGTGACAAAGACATTTAAAGTTTAAGTTTGAGTGCCAAGCTGGGGGAGCTCAGGGGAGCTAGGCCCTTAACTACTCTGATATTGCTTACTTGTGTATAAAAGATAAATGCAAATAACAAACAAAATATAAAATATTTAAAAAAATTGATAACATCATTTAACAAATTTACAAACAACAATAGATTTCAGCACAGCAGATTGGGGGTGGGTGGGGTGGTAATGCCTTAAATTAACCTAATGGAAGTTTTGTGTGCGTGTGCGTGTGCGTGTGCGTGTGTGTCGACACCCTTTTCCGTCTACTGAAGCTCCATCATCTATTGTTTCCAAAGCATAGGAGCTACAGGAAAAAAAGCACACGGATCGCAGCAGAATGGGACATCCCATAATCTCAGGTTAAAAGCACTAATGCATGTGCGGACGCTGCATTATTGCATGGATGATCCGCTGCATTCGATGATTGATTTACAAAATAGCGGTTTAGTGTGGTGTGTTTTTCTCTTCCAGCTGATCCCTTCTGCTTAATCACCCCTCCACTAAACACCGAGTGACGAGCCGTAAAATATAAACTCCTAAAACAACAACAGTAAAACAATCTTACCCGCGATATTACGATTTCGAAGACAAGACGCAGATCCGGTGTCAAAATGTTTTCTTTATTTGACTCGAATCGGCAACCGCCATGCAGATGCGCCTGGGAGATCCAGCACAGATATAACCCCGCCCATTGATTCTGCAAACACTCAATTCCAGCCAATAGAAATGGCTCAGATTTAACCACGCCCAAACATTCCCTCGACCACTGTCACACCCAATAGTCGCTGTGACGAGTTCCAAACGGCTCCTCATTGAATACGAAGTGCACTATAAACATTGAGGAAAACACTGTTCTCGACTTTTTCTAGGGTGCCTATAAAATAGAAATGACCGCGTTTAGGGTACAGCTACATTTCTTATCAATTATACATATAATCATTATAAATATACATTTAATTATTTCAATTTATTGATTTTTAACATTTGTTTTGTAGTTTATTAATGGGTTAAAAACTACGTGTGTATTATTTATTTATTTTATTTAAAATGTTTGAATTAAAGAAAAGTGCAATTAATTAATATGCAATAAATTAAGCCATTATTAGCTATTATTATCAGAATTATATATATATATATATATATATATATATATATACAACAACAAAAACAATGTGATGAAATATTTTTTATATATTTTCATAATATATATGCAATTTACATTGTTTTGTTAATAAGTTTTAAACATTAACATTATTTGGAAAATAAGTATAAGCGTGAGGGCGCTTTAGCTTCCGGTGCGAAAATATCTGACCGTTAGCAGTTTCGAAAATTTATATTTTATTTTTTATCGGGTTTTATATTTGCGCCATTGAAAATTTTCGGTGAGATATCAAAATAAATGTCGAGGTATAAGTATAAATAACCATGAAAAGTGATTTAGAAGAGGATTTTTGTATGAAAGTGGTTTGCGAACTAGTTGCTCAAAAGGTATTTGTAAGCTAACATGAACAACATGAACAAAAAAACTTGTGTATTTTCCTTTTTAGGCCATAATGGATGACCAGTCTGGTTTGGTAAATTTGGATAAGCTTTTGCTGCAGTTAAGTAAGTATCGACTTGCTGTAATAGTTTAAAACGAACGGAAAAAAAAGAGTTCGATAAAGTCCAGTATTTAGACACCTGACCGTGACACCCATACGAGCGTCTTCTACAAAACAACCACCAGATGGCAGCATACATTGATGTCCCTGATAGTACAAACTCTATATTCGCTAATAAAAAGCCTTAAAAATCTGGGAAAGTGGTGGCTCTATGTTCAAGATGTTTGACTGCTGACCTGAAGATTGTAGGCTTAATACCCAGTGGGCCCGTGAGCAAGGCCCTTAACTCTCAAGTTCAGATGGATGAAAAATTGGGGATAGAAATCTCTTCTTTTAATTAGTAGTCCAAAATGTTAACCACTGTGCCACCATTTTCTGGTATCGGGAAGACCTCCTAGTCCAGATTGAAATACATTTATCAGGGGCCCAGGCAGCTTGGTGGTCTATGTTCCACCAAGCTAATCCACTTTCAAAAATCACAAAGCTGTAATGGTTGGACATCCACAAACAATTGGCCCTATCCAGTAGTGTATGTTATTGAGCAATAAACACCAAAGGCTAGAATAATCCTTACATTCTTTCAACATTTTTTGAGCAGCTGTAGAGACTCGAGAATCAGTCCAAAAGAAGAATGACCTTACACAGCAAATTCATAGTGAGCATTCCTAAATATTATTCAATATATATTACTCTGGAAATTTGCAGGTTGCTTCCTAAACGTTTTTTTGGTACTTTAGTTCATAAAGCAGGCATAGAAGCAAAGAAGAAGGTCATTGAAGATACTCAGAAGACCATAAAAAAACTAGACGGAGACATTCAGCAAACAGAAAACACTATAAAATGCTATAAAGCCAATATTGAAAGGTAAGTTAAAAAAAAGAAAAAATCATCCAACTACTCCCAGATATTCATAATTTACCGGATACAGACTAGACTAAATGTTGCATTCAAGTATGGTTACTTTTAACACAGTTCGTTTTTCCACCATAGCAAAACTATTTTGTAATCCCTAGTCTTTGTGCAACAAGTGATCTCCTGCTTCAATATGAAAAAATGCTGGAAGCTGAGCTTAAAAAAAGGCAGGAAAGCTGTAATCAAGACATGTATGACTATTGTTTCCACACAAACACGACATTTTCTGTTACAGTATTGACATGCAAAAGAACAAAAATGATTTTTTTTTGCCCAAAGGAAGATGTTTCAGGAAAGAATAGAAAACTACCTAAAAATATTTCAGCAGCATGAAGAGGAATATTTGCAGGATCCTCTAGCCAGGAAACTCCTTAAGATTCAGGCTGAAAATGAAGAAATCAACCGAAGAATCCATGGCATAGAAGAAGAAATTACAGCAAAAGAAAAAGAATTAAAAGACTTGCAAGGTAATTTAACCAGATTTTAGGATGTCTGTATTTGTTTCGGGAAGCATAGTGGATTAGTGGTAAGCCTCATAGCAAAAGGGTCTCAGGTTTGTATTCCCTACAGGGGTCTTTCTCTGTGGAGTTGGCATGTTCTCCTCATGTTCTTCCCATGCTTGTATCATTTACAGTCCAATGAGGTGTATGTTAGGTTGATTGGTGACTTTAAATTGCAATGATGAAGCGTGTACGTGTGACTGGTGCGACGAAAGGATCTCTGAAAATATGCAGGATGATCCCTGAATTGTGCCTAATCTATCAGATCTGTGTGATTAGGAATAGGTGGGTATAATCCATGGATGGATTTATATCTGTATTTTTCATGGTGATCATTTTTTTTGGTTTTTCTTCAGAGTGCAACAGCACAGGCGACAGGTAAAAATATAATTTTACTTAACTTTCTGCTCGTTTATAAAATGTGATACATTTACTAGCCATGAATATATTCTTAGTGTTCAGAAACATCTGGAATCAAGCCAACATCAGGCGTCAGCATTCGGGAATGACACTCAGATTGAGGCAGATATACCTCAAAATCCCCCAGTACAGGTATCATAATGTCTTTGTATATTTTTTAAATTTTTTCTTCTAACGTCATGTTGTTGATTTTCTATTGTAGTATGCAAGATTGTAGCTATTTTAGAATACAGATAATCTATAGATATGTTATTATATTTTTTGACAGGTGTAAAATACCGGCAGTCTCTTTAGGACACAAAAAAATATGAATTGGTATTACTGCCAAAACAGGCAACCCAATCGTTTCTATTTATGACACATTCTCTCTCCCTCTCTTTTAAAGAAATGAAAAGCTGTATATATAGTCTAGAGATTCTGTGACCCAGAATGAGTTTCTATTCATAAATATCAATAACATGTCCTTTACATTAACATTTTAAATAGCTATGCAGTTCAGCCAGTTACTTGTGATGTTATATTAAAATCTGGCGCATTCCATTTACCGCTAACTTATTCAACCCCCCCCCCCCCAGAAAATATTTCGATGTGACCCCGACAGAGCTCGTTAAGGCCCCCCTTGCCCTTGTGGGTTGGGAGCTCCCTATTTGGAATAACGGATTTCATTTATTCGTCTTCTATACCTGCTTATTTAATTCTATACCTATCCCAGCGCACATAGGGCAAAAGGCAGAGGGTACACCCTGAACAGGTAGCCAGTACATCGCAGGACACAACCACACGCACTCACTCCTATCTGCAATTTGGATTCACCAAGTTTTTGAGCAACCGCAGGGAGAACATGCAAACTCAGCACAGAAAGACCCCAAGCCCGGGATTCGAATCCAAAAAGTACATTAGGTTGATTGGTGACTTCAAATTACCCATAGGAGTGCGTGTGTGTGTGTGTCTGTGTGGTTTATTGTCTGTGTGGCCCTGCGATGGACCGGCGACATGTTCAGGGTGTACCTGCACTGGGATAGGCTCCGGCAAACCCGAGTTAGGAAATAAGCAGGTATAGAAAATGAATAAATGAATTTTCTCAATAATTTGTCTAGGACACCATACCTGAGCAACAGGATATTACAATTAAGACGTATGAGAATGAGAATCAAGCAGATGGTGGTGATAAGTCAAATTCATCTGAAGTGGGTGGAATTTCCAGCACCGTATGGGCAAACTTAGACATAAGAGGTGAAAATGATACAAACATTTCAAAGATGTTTTTCTGTAATAGCTGTTATATCCGAATGACACTAATCATTCTGATTATTTAATTTTGCCTATTTTAGAACATATTCAAGTGGCTGATCAGAATAATGAAGAACACACAGCTGAAGTGGTAATGCTGATGTTAATTTACCGAAACTCACATATGGCATGAAGTCGGGTGTAATAACAATAATAATTTATTGTAAAATGTCAGCATTTGAAATACTTAAAAAAAATTTTTTTAAGTGCTGAAAGAGCCTTTGTACCGGTCATATGTGCTGTGTAGTTTTTTGTACAGACACTTTTGTACATGCTCTTTCAATCTATTTTGTTCTTTCAATCTTTTTTGGTTGTGTAACTTCTGTATCAGTATTGAGAAGCTCAACGATGAATTTTGAAGCACTTTTGTACATCGCTCTGGAAAAGAGTGTCTACTAAATGCTGTAAATGTAAATATTTTGGCATTTCCAAGCAGGAGATGAATATGAACTCCTCTATTGGGTCTGACACACTGGAGAATATGATGGAGGTTAAGGAGCAGCAGACACAATTTGCAGAAAGTACTGCGGAAAAGGGCGGTGAAGAGCGAGTAGTGTATCCCACATCATCCCCCATCCACATTACAAGTGTGCTGGATACTTCAACTTTCTGTCCAAGGTTAACTATTTCCAAAATTAAGTGTTTTTTAGCTACTAAAAGATGCATATATCAAATCCTTAGCACAGAATTATAAGTTCTGACTATGTATGACTGCTGATACTACAGAAGCAGAATTTTTAGATATGTAGGCTGTGTCCAAAGTCTGAGCATACTGCCCCAAGGTGTAAATGTGCGTACTCTTATCTTTGTATTGGACTGGCATCCCCCATGCACAGTGTATTTCTGGTATATGCCATGGTAGTAAGTGGTTGCTTGGTTTTCAAGGTGCTGGCCTGTTTACTGGAAGATTGCGGGCTTAATTCCTGGGACTCATAGCTTCTCAGCTTGATAAAATAAATAAGATAAAATTGAGTCTGTCTATATAAGGTTGCCTGTCGAAGAACAGAAACTAATCTACTCTGACAAAATTTATTATATGAAAAAACAATCACAGCATATGCTAAATGTGTGTATTAGCAGCCCCAGTGCATCTCAGGGTCAACAGGTGGGTGGAGGAACACCAGCATTTGCTTTCTCCATGAACTCTGGACCAAACACTCCGACATTCTTAGGCTTTGACTTTGAAGTCAGCCCAAGCCAACATGAGGTGAGGCCAAACAAACAAATGAATAAAAGTAATTATAAGAATCTATTCTTCATACAAAATACATAGTTACAGCATAACCGTTCCCATATAGTAACAGTTTGTGTTTTTCCAGGAGTCACCTTTTTCCTTCTCCAGCTCATATTTCAGCAAGGTAAGGCATTAAGGCAAACAGATGAATTCATGTAGCTATGTTTCTTTTGGGATATGAGCCAGAATTTTACGTATACAATACATATATTACACACAAACATAAAGTGAGCTGGAAATACATGTTGTTGCATACTTTTCGTTGTAAAAGAAAGTAACTGAAGAGAATTGTTAAAATGTGATGCAATAAAAGTACTTGATACTAATAAACAATCAAATTACATTGTATGATATGTTTTTTTGTCTGTAGAAGTCACCTGAAACAAAGTTGCCAGGTATGTTTTGAACAAAGCAAATTAATCTGACAAAAGTCTTTTTATAAGTTTTTTGTTATAAATCAATGTAACTGTTGTTTAAATGTATTTATTTATTTTTTGCATTGGCAGGGTTTCTGTTTGATGAGTCAGAAAGTCATTCACACGAAGATTTTGCATTTTCTTTTAGCTCCAAAAGCCCACAATCCAAAGAGTCAGTAGGGACTGGAGACACTTTTCCTTTCTCATTTAACTACAAAAAGTTTTAACTTTATCATAATTTGTGGGGTTGTTTATCAGTTTAATAGTTAACAGTTAGTGTGCAAGTACTCAGAGTTTTTATTTAAAAGTGATGCTTAATAGTATTGTATTTCTGTATTGTTGAACTGTAGCTGATGGTCAGTTCAAGTGAATGAATGCCAAATATTCAATAAGTGCAATTTTGATTCTGTTTCAGTATGAAAATATTCTGTCCTGAACAACACCTTAGGAAATGTAGACATGCTGTAGTATTAACAACTAATTTAGTTAACGGAGATGTTGACACATCATATAAAAGCATATGTTTTTAAAAGCTGTTTAGTGCTGCCTGTAAATTAATCTATTAAAGTCAATATACCCTTCATATTATTTACTTTACACATACAATATAAAACATTTATTCCACATTTAGTTGGTTTCTATTGAGCCATTATTTTATACACAGTAGTGTTACAGTATGTTTTTCAGAAAACAGTTACCAGTCGAGTTTAGATGTTTCTGGTTCATGACAATTATTTTATCTGCCATCTAAATACTGTGAATAGAACATCATGATAAATATTGGTATGTCCTTTCTTAATCTTTAAAAGAAAAAACATTCATTTAAAAGCAAAATCTTTGTAAATGAATACATATATAAGGGACACGATTAAGTATTCATATCAGAAGGATAACATTTTGCATGCATAGGATTTCTTTTTGCATTTTGCATACTTAGGATTCACATTTATAAAAAAATATTAGTATTTTAAAATCTGTAATAATAATATTTTGCCCTACAATATATTATGAGCGGCAGTCACGTTTACATTTATATCGTTTTTTCTGGGAAATTTAAAACAATATTACACATTTTGAAGGTTCTACAGTTCATTCACAAGGCATTTTCAGTGCTGTATATAAGCATGACCTTTGGAATATTAATCAAACCAAAAACAGTGCTTACTTCAGAAAATAAAATGCTAATTACAATTAGCTATTTAAATACCGTAGACTCTATAGTCAATTAATGAAATTCAAACAGCTTTCATAGTTAGCACCTTATTGAATAAGTATGTTTATTGAATTCTTATTGAATTAATGTTGTAATATATTTTTCACAATGAATTTGTTTGAATTCAATTTAGTAGTCCACCACATCAACCTCTACTACAGTAGTTAAAGTTATCCTTAAACAGGTATTATTGGAATGAACATTTGTAAAAAAAAGGATTTTAATAACTTTAAATGTTGACTTGTTTGAATCAGTCCATCACTAGTGAAATAGAATCATTTTTTCGTGATTACAACCACAGTTTTTACTCTGTATCAGTGGTATTATTACTAGGCATAAGAAGACCTTCTTTAAATGGTGCAAGAAACACCAAACATCAGGGTTATAATCATATGACAAACTGCAGTTACAAAATTTGGACCAGGACTGGTGAACATCAGCATAACGTATGCGTCTGTTTAAAACCCATCATCTTGACTGAGAGAACGAAGAGTCACATGTCTAATCTGTCCTGTAACATACTGATCGAAACTGGTCTGGTATTTAGCAAGCATCTTGAGCAGCAGCCGCAGACCCAGCCACCAATGCTCTTTTGGCATCCTGTGCCTGGAACGACAGGACAAACAAAACTCTCCAAACAATATGCTAGAACGCTAATGGAGTAGGTCATAGTTCATCCGTGTGAATGAAAGTAAAAAAGATGTTTTAACACTTACTCAAAGTCAGTCTGTTTCTTCAGCTCAGACACAGGAGTGAACGTAAGCCCTTTGCCATTCAGACCCAAAACACACATTGTTTCAGGGGAGTTAGCAAACACAGAACCTGTTTTTAGAGGCGTCGTTTAGTAAAACTGTAAAAATAGAACTGTAAAAAAAACTTTACATTAACCTAAATGTTCCCTTTACCTTGTCTGAAGGTGGCAGCCATTTTCTCACTAAGCCACTGCACAGCCCTCACGCCTAACTTTGTACCAAAGTTCCTATCGAAAGGTGAAGGTGCGCCTCCCTTTAAACAAGAATGAAAACAAAAAAACAATAAAAGCTACAGGTGTTGAGGTAACGTTCAGTATTAAATACACTCAGCATGAGACAATAGTCACCCTAAGATCGAATTATAGAAAGTATTTAACAATGATATCAATGATAAAAATGTAAAGATTAAAACATTACTGCTTTCATCACATAGCTAAGGTTAAGCAATAATCAACTGATTGATTTCCGTTTCACTCCTCAGTATCCCATGTGATTAAATAAAATCTGTTCATCAGTCACCAATTAAAAAGGAAATGATATTTTTCTGTGTTCTGTTTCTCAGGTAGTGCTGACCTGTTGGAGATGTCCTAGCACGTTGACCCTGCAGTCAAACACTCCTTTTCCTTCAGCAGTGTACAGGTTATAGATGAAGTCGGTGCTGAATTGCGGATGGCATTTCTCATTTCTGTGTCAGAATCATATTTACTAAATCACATTTAATGCCTCATATTTGGCAAATTGTTTTAATTAGGTGTCAAACTAATGTCCTCTGGAGCTAAATATTTCTCACTACCTTGGGTTTTTTAGCCTGTATGGACCAGTAGTATAAAAATAAACCCATTTCCAGGCTGTTAAGTTGTAAATGTGCTACTTAAAGGACAGTTTACATGCTTAAAATGGTTACAATAGACTACTAAAAAGTATTAGTTTATCTTTAAGATATTTTAAAACCAGTTATGCAGTGTACTAAAGATTGTATGACTGGTTATTATAAAAAAAATACTTTCTGGAATATAAAAAGAAAATACTTTCTATAACTAGTTTGATTAATTCATATAAATAGCCTTTGTGAATCATCAATAAAATAGACTATATTGCTATTGCATAAGGTAACTATAGAACTGTGTGGAGCCTCGAGATGCTGCTTCCGTGCATGCCGCCAGCTTGGCTACTAATTTACCATGTTCCCTTTTAAAGATAATAAATATATTTTATATCAATTTAATTAAGTGGACTTTTCTATAACATGCAGCTGGCTATACGGTAAGCTTTATCTAGTCGTATACAGTAATATCTGTAATTTTACAGAATCACTTTATTGACTTAATGTGTCTTATTAAAACCCCATAATCTATAAAGTCTAGATTAGAGAATCTAATTGTGTATTAACTCTGTCTATATGACAAACCTTGATGTAGGATGATTACATTTCAGAAAAGCCAACGGAAGTTAAGATATTACAAGGCCACTTATAAGACCAATGTATATAGTTATTTTAAAACTTTAACATGGTAAAGTAATAGCAAAAACAAGTGCGCGGCTGAACACAAATAACAGCGTTTTCTTTAGCTACGCAAAATTCTGAAAAATATTATTCAGCATACATCCTAAGTCACAAAGTCATAACAGAACTGTTGTATGTCTTGTCTATCCAGATACAGTAAATCACTCATAGCACAACAGTGTAAGTTAAAGCCAAATCTGAAATGAACCGATAGAGAGTATATAAAAAATATTCTATTCAAGCAAATGTATATTATCAAACATGTGACATTATTAACATTATTAGCCTTGAAAAACATTTTTATAAAATGCTTTAATAAGCACTTGAGGTGTGGCTGTCGTTAAAGTAACACAAAATGGTACCTTAGCACCAGACCCCTCTGGATGTCCTTCTTCATTTTCTCTGTTAGATGTTCAACATTCGTCTATCAAAAAAAATATTATAAATGTTATTATATAAATAGAAAAGTACTACATTACCCCCTGGGTACCCCTGCCTTTCGCCCAATGTGTGCTGGGATAGGCTCCAGCACAACTGTGTGACCCTGAGTTAGTTAATAAGCGGGTATAGAAGATGAATGAATAAATAAATGAATGTTAGAAAACTCCTCAAGGAAGTTTCACTTCCGTTTAATTTATCAGAAAAAATTACGTCCAAAACTATATTTAAAATCTCACCGTTAGATCATGGATACTGAAAGGCTCTTCAAATATATATGCAGCATCAGCTCCCACAGCAATACCAGTGGTGGTTGCCAGGTATCCACAATATCCTCCCATAGTTTCCACCACAAATACCCTCCTCTTTGTTCCTGTAGCTGATTGTTTGATTTTATCACAACTCTGATGGAAAAACAGCACACACACACATACAGTTAACTAATTCATTACATTCCATTCAATAGTCTTATTTTTTCTTTGCATTTGTGTTACTTCAGCAGTATAAATAACTAATCAACTGACACAAAACTTACTTCCATAGCTGCGTTGACAGCAGTATCAGCACCCAGACTAAATTCAGTACCAGGGACATTGTTGCTGATGGTGGCAGGAATTATGCACATGGGAATACACAGCTCGTTGTAGCGCCCCCTGGCATCGTACAGCTCGAGCACCCCTTCATAAGCCTACAAGATTGGGTTTATTTATTATATTTATTATTTATTTAATGCTATTAAACAAACTTATCAATGAGAAAAATATTACTACTTACCTCAAAGCCACCAATGACTAGAAGTGACTGGATGCTGAGCTTAGTAAGATTTTCAACCAATTGTTCCATGCAGGTATTTGGAAGGGTACTGGAAATATTAAAATTAGATGAATAATGATATTTTAAAAAATAAACTGCGGCAAAGGTCACAATAAATGTAACAATTTTACTACTACTACTAATCAAACATGCTGAATTAACCCAAAGGCCAATGGTCGCTTAGTGTTGCCCGACAGCAAAAAGACCTGGGTTTAATCGCCGGGTATGAGCCTTTCTATGTGGAGTTTGCATGTTCTCTTTGTGCCTGTGTGGGTTTACATTAGGCAATCTGGTTCCCTCTCACAGTCCATCAACATGTATGTTAGATTAATTGGTTATTCTAGATTACCCATAGGAGTTAGTCTAAGTGTGTGTATGGACTGGCGAGCTGCTTAGGGTGTACCCCCCTCCTGCCTTTCACCCTCGCTGGAATAGGCTGAAGCCCCGTGACCACAATAAGCGGGTATAGAAGATGAATTAATGAAGGGGTGGCTTAGTGGTTAAGGTGTTGTACCAAAACCTGAAAGACCGGGGTTTGATTTGCAGCACTACCAAACCACTGCTGTGGAATCAGGGCATCTGCCAAATGCTGTAAATGAATGAATAAATTACCCTACCGTTTAGTCCCCAAAACTGAGCCCCCTTGACCGGTCCAGCCAGCAACACTACTCCAGGTCATCTCTTTAACCTTTTTACATGGAGAAAGTTGTGTGTATAAAATAATATCACGTCAAGTAAATACACAGTACATAAGAGTGTAGCACTTCTGTTCTTTTTTTTTTTTATTCTAAAATTTATCCACTACCACATCTTGGAAAGTAAATATTGTCAGGTGACTTTTATAGCTTACAGTCATACTCTGCACCCTGTAAGCAATAGGTAACATGCAGGATTGGGAAAAAACAATAAAGTTTAATAGAAAACACCATAATATTAGCACAGCAGTAACAACTTATAGCCACTAGTTATAGCACAGTTTATCACACTGCTTTATGTTCATTGTGAACAGTTTAAAAATGTTCCAAGACAAAAGTACAAATAAAAAAAAAAGGTGAATAATAAAAAAGATTAATACTGTCTAGGCTAATGTGTTGCACTTTACTATAAGGAATTAAACCTGTATTTTTAATGAGATCCCAGTTTCAACAAGCTTTTAGCTTTGCTTTAGTGGGAATATAAAAATATCAATTTATTCATTTAACTTCTATACTATACTATATTCCCGAACTTGGGAGTCACAGGGGTCTGCTGGAGCCTATACCAGCACTCATGGGGTGAAAGGCAGGGGGTACACACTGGACAGGTCGCCAGTCCATCGCAGGGCCACACAC
>JAOTQW010000038.1:10859354-10872865 GCA_026260075.1 Sisor rabdophorus | reverse complement strand
GTGTACCCCCTGCCTCTCGCCCAATGTGCGCTGGGATAGGCTCCAGCCGACCCCCATGACCCCGGAAAATTCAGGAATAAGCGGGTAAAGAAGATGAAATGAAATTTGATTTATAAAATTATCCCAAAAGATTTAACCATAAGCAATGATTCTTTTAATAATGGAGATGTCCAGAGCAAGAAAGAAGGAAATAGGAAAGAAGGAGTTACACTGTAGAGAAACAGAAGGAAGTAAACTCTGCTGCTAGAATTATACAAGCCAGGAGATAGAGAGAGAGAGAGAGAGAGATAAAGAGGGGGTTACGTGGAGAGACAGAATAGGAGGAGGAAGAGCAGAAAGGCCACAGCTGACCAGCTGCTCCCCCTTCGCAATCAGCACACATAAAAGCCAGCGAGTCAGACAGCATGAATAGCACAGGAGGATGGCTGTGGGGTTTATTACATCAGAGTGTTGTAGAGATGCAGATGCACACACACACACACACACACACACACACACACATTTCAGCGGTTGTTTACTATAATCAAAGGAGGGAGACTGGCCATGATCTCTTGGTCCATCTTGATGGCCGCTTTTCTCTTGTTTTGTTTATGCTGCTTCCATGTTTGTGGACCCCAACTCACCTCACCTTACCTTAATCCAGCCCACTCACCTTGCTCACCCACCTCACCTCACCTTACTCCAGCCCACTCACACTGCTCACCCACCTCACCTTACTCCAGCACCTCTCTCTCTTCTCTGCCTCTCTCTCTCTCTCTTCTCTGCCTGCCCCTCTCTCTCTCTTCTCTGCCTGCCCCTCTCTCCCCCCCTCTCTCCCCCTTTCCATCTTGCTGTTCTCTGCTTACTCTAACTTCCCAACACTTGTCTTCCTGAGCTCTTAAATACCCTTAAATAAGGAAAGATCAATATTTACAATAAAGCATCCATTAGCTGCAGCAGTATACCGGAATATAGCTACTGATTTCCTGTACAAACACACTAAAAACAGGAAGTAACAGAAGTAAGCTATAGTGAAAACTCTACTCCAGCCCCAAACCTCGGAGGTACCAAACAAAACGTGCCAGTGTTTCCGCTGCTACACTATTTAATGAACAAATGTCAAAAATTATGTCACAGTATGATATCTCTCTGTGTGATGTTATTTAAAGGTGTGAAGCCTCAGCACAGAGGAAGAGAAAGCGAAAGAGAAAAAAATAGAACCAAGCTGTAAATAAATGACACAGCAGATACATATAATACTGTATCACACACACACACAACACAGATTAATAAAAAGACATAAGGATAAACAGAATGCGTGTCCTTCAGCAGAGGACAGTGAGAAGAGAACTACTGCATCAAACCTCAGCATCACTTATTGAGCCCAATATAGCACAAGTACGCACATTCACACGACTCGTGCGCATTCACACACGCAGACACATACACACATAAAGGAAGACATCCATGACTACTGACTACATTAATACATAAATACAGATGCACTGGTTCCATGACTGGGAAAGCAAAGAATAAATCTGTCTATACAGCAGAACCGACTGAGGAAATAAATCTAGTACAGTACAACGTACAGGAAATTTCACTTTCTCACACACACAGACACACACACACCCACACACACACGCATACACACCAGGGAATTACTTACAAAAAACAGCAGCACGATGCATGGCAGATATTAAGAAAGAAGCTGAGCGAAGAAGAAAACCATCAAGAGACAGTAATAAAGCACAAAAGGGAGAGAGGGAGAAAGAGAAAAAGGTATCGATGAAGAGAGAGCCTGCAGTGTCGGCGTGAAAGAGTGGGTGGTAGCAGAGCTGGTGCTGCCTGCGTCACATTTCATGAATGAAGGGGGCACAGTGACGCAGGCGTGACGCAGCAACAAACAGACGCGCGCACACACACACACAGCGGAGGAGGGGAGATTAGGGGACAGGAGGGGCAACCAGAAGAGACCAGGAGAGGAGGAATTTTGGGAACGAATTAAGATGGAGGGCAGGGGACACTCTCACATTGCTTCCATAATGAGACAATCGTGTGTGCCTGTGTGTGTATGTGTAAGTTAATTTGAGTTCTGGGGAAAAAGAAAAAAAGGATCAACCTCCGGTGGCTGAAAGTCCTGCCTCCAATCTGTACTTGTGTCTTATGCTTCTGTAAGATTTTCTCTTTGCAGCTATTCATTAGTAGCTGCATAGATTTAGCCTTGAACGCTGTCCAAAAAATTTGTAACTGCTTTATGGCGTGAGCTGCATTAATCGGTGGCTCACAAACCCAAACGTAGCAAGCATCATCTTGGGTCTGAAACTCAGCCTGCGCCATATAGTTCAGTTGCCAATTCTGCTAAATGGTAGCTAACTTAAGTTTCTCTTTATGCTGGTCTGTCCACCTGAATCGTTCAGAATTACTCCAAAATGGTTTGAGGTTGTCAAGCTAACTGCATCAGGTTTGTCATTTCTATGGTTTCTTGGTTCATCGATGTTGATGTATAAATAACACTGTCAGCAATTCATCAGAGAAAAATCGCATTGGCCATGGTATTAGAAGTAGACTGAACATTTTTAAGACATGTTTTTATTTTTTTTATTAGTTAGATGTTCAATCTTGATTTCATGGGTCTCTTGTTTGATTAATATGCTCCCAGTGGTTAGTCTTGTGCATTGATATGATATGTCATGTCACTGTATCACTGTCTTTCAAGTTAAAACCAAGTTTAAACTGGTTAAGATAATATTTGTTGTTTATGTTTGTGCCAAGTCAAGCCACACCATGCAATGCCACGTCACGACAAGCCTAGTTCTGCCAAGTGTTTACATTGTAACTAGTGACCAAATTGTGGTTAATATAGCAGTGCAAGCTTAGCTTTAGAAAAGCTTGGATCTGCTTGAGTGTTAAATACCTTTACCTTTAGCAAATTTGCCAGACACCCTTCTCCAGAGCGATTCACATTTGTCTCTTTTATACATCTGAGCAACTGGGGGTTAAGGGCATTGCTTAGAGACCCTGGAGTGGCAACTTGGTGGTACTGAAAATCGAACTCTGATTTTTCAATTAGACTAGACTACCACTTCTCAAATTACTATAAACTACATTTTGACAAAATACCTGAAAGTGTCATACAGGGATAAAAATGTGCCAAAGATTAGCAGTTTGATCTACCGCAATATTTAACATGCAAGGCCTTGTTATCTCACGGTTATGGGGGCACAGATTAATGATGAAATGACTGTTTTGTTTCTGTATTTATAGTATTTATAGTATTAAGCATTTTTATTACATGATTGTTGAACATTAATGCATTAATAATTCAACAGCTAGTCACATTTCAACATACAATTTGCTGGGAAAAAAATGGCAGTTGGCAAGTTTTTTTTTCCAGTTTTCCACCCAGAATGTAGCCTTAGTAATATCAAATTTATTTTCCCCAACATGCGTCTAACACGCATGCTTAGAAACTGTGTGTGCAATCAATTTAACTGCTGTTAAACAAGCACTGGGGCAGGACTATATGCCACCATGCTCTTTTCAGTGGAACCACTGCAGAAATTTAAACATGGATTTTACTCGTCCTTGTTTTGTTTCTATTATATAAATGCAGATCAAGGCTTAACCCTGCTGACCCTGCTCGCCAACTCGCCAATAAAACGTTTCTATTTCAACACTGACATCTCACTCCAACCTGAAAAGATTTCGAAAGTCTAACTTTCCGTTTTGGAGATAAAGAAAATCCTTCAAATCATCATCATCATGGTGATTTGCCGGCAAGCTGCTGGTTAGCAGGGAAGCTTCATAGAAGGTCAACTCATCCTTAATTAATTTGTGTGTTAGGCTTCATCAAGTTTTAAAAAATTGCACTTTTTTTCTGTCCATGTTAGAGACAAAAATGAAAAATCGATTCTCGTTAATTCTTTATCAAAAATTACATTTAAGGTTGCAGCATGGACTATGTTGAAGCTACACAAGTATCAGCTACCAGCAAGTGGCACTAATAATGTAATTTAGTGTTCTCAATAGTTTCTTGCAAATTTCCCCAAGTTCCTCTGAATTCCAACTTGGAATATTTCAGTAATTTTGCATTACATGAATTTATATTAGTATGCATATTTTTCCGTTAGTGCAATCTAACATTGAGTAAATTCACACTACCACTTTGAGCATGTGAACAGCGACAAAGTAAAGATGTTTACCTTCGATCAGGCTGGTAAGCATGTTGTACTTCGATACCCAGACCTTCTTTTTAGCTTTTTGTGCTTTCCACTTCACCTGCAAACATACACGCAGGTTAAAGGGCATAAAGTTTAAACAAACCACGCTGTGTTCACACTTGTAATTCAGTTCGTCTGGATTATTTGGTCAGAAGCAAAAAATAAAAATGGAACATTTTGTCCTGCTCTTCTTGAGAGTGATAAGTTTACAACCTGCTTGGTAGGAAACGTCCCTGAAAAGATGATTAAATGCGCTGATCTGGTGGATGTATTTTTGGTTTTCCTTCTACCAGCTGACCACAAGCGAAGAACCACTAAAAACAGCACCGGGTTTACTGTGTTGTATGTGAACACAAAAAGAGGGCATTTCTGACTACTTGTTCAACTAAAGGGCAACAGAAGTCCTTTGATAAGAGAAACAAGGTAGTTCTGCTCAAGAATTCTGTTCTTTAAAATTAAAGGATTACCAGAATTGCAATTGCCTCACACCTTGTCACAGAATGTTCGTATTTTAAATCAAACCACACCAAAGTTTTTGCATGTAAATGGTCTGAGACCTATTTTAACACTCTCAGTATACTTGTTTGGTTAGACCCAGGATTCGGATGGCAACGTACATACTTACTTAAATGAACCGTTACGAACTGCATAATTGCAACAGAGTTTGTTTTAATCTAACCAAACATGCCTCTGATGCGACATACGCGAAAGAAGGAAATATAAACACCGCTTTAAAAGGGCAAAGGACAAGATATTTTTGTGATAAGTGTGTTGACTGTAAAGAGTAAGTGATGTTGGTGATTAACAGTGAGTGAGCATTGACCGTGTTGCCATAAAACAGGGAAAGCCCAGATCCAAATATAGTTTTGGTCTCCAAAGACAAGGACAATGTACAAAGAAATGGAAAGCCAGGAGATTCCTAGGATTACCCTTATTTTCAGTTTTACATTTAACGACGGATTTAGCAAAATAAGCAACCAATTTTCCCAAACCAGAGGCAATCAGTGGCCTTTTCAATAAGTGAAAATCACGAAGAGTGAATGATCAAAACGGTATCTTAAAGAATCGCCAAGGCGCATCCAAGGCCTATGAAATATTTAGCATGCAAATATTGCAACCTGTTAGCGATTTAAAATCCTGAAATCTGATTGTGCTAATGAGAACGTGAGATATAGGGCAGCTGGAAGTACGAACTGAAGTTACAGATTACAATATCATGACTACAGCTCAGATCTTCATATTTTCTTCACATATGCATCACCTCTTTTGATGCAAATCATTGCACAAACCAATTAATCACAAACTTTCTTTTCAGGCTACTATTTAAATCCTTTTTTAGTCTTGAAAAGAAACTCTAATCTGACTTGCTTAGTTTCCTGATCATGTTGTGTGTGTTTTGCTGACAGTGGCAGACTTGCCGTGGTGGCTTAAACCCAGGTGTTTTTTCAATCTACAACAAAGCCTTACCAATTTAAGCCACCAAATGGTTGGCAGAAGTGTGTAACCTTCATGTATTGTAAATAGCAGCAACTGAATTTTATCCCAGTCCAACACCTTAACCACTGATTTAGGAAGAAAGAACATTAATCTAGGATCATTTATTTTATTATTGTAATTATTCTTCAATATTATGAGTTGCAGCAAGCCAGACTATAATAATCTAATTAAAGTGCATTCTTTACCACCAGTCAACTTAACTCAGCATGCTCACCGTGCACTGGCAGCAGTGTGTGTGTGTGTTTTATAAAGCCAGTGTAAACTGTTATTAACCGAATCCTTAACGTTAGCTGGCTAAAAGGCAAACAGTCTCAAATTCTGAGTGTGTATTATAACAGGAGAGGTAAACGACTGCTCTGCTGCAGGACCAGCCTAGTGAACAGCAGCTAAGGCCAGACACAAACCTCTGGGGTGTGTGTGTGTAAGATAAAGGGGGCTTTGCTTAAATTGAGAGAAGCACTGTGTCAAATCGGTGGCTCCCCAGCCACACCCTAAGGCTCCATATGAGCAATGAAATTGGGCATTGCATTAAGATAAGTCATTTCACACATGGCTGCTGCCATCTTTGTGATTAATGTTGAATTGTTAATGAATCGTCTGAAACAGGCACCTCCTGCTCTTCTGTAGAGAAATTGTCATTTTTCGACGTTATTATCGAGTTCCAAACAGTATAATGACACCATCCCATTAAACTGTTTGTCAAAAGGCGGCTAATTATTATGACAAGATGCTAATAAAATGTTTATTTGGGAGCCACCAAATCAGGAATTTTAATAAACAGGAAGTCACACTTAATTTACCAGCAGCTGTTTTGTTCCGAACTGCTGAGAAAGGAACAAAGAACAATCCTAAAGCAAGTAATCATCTGACGTGGGCAGATCAGACTATGATTTAATAAATTTTTAAATGAAAATATTCAAAAAAAAAAAAAATAACAAAATTAAAGAGAATTGTGAACTGATCCTGCTGTTTTTTCTTTAATAATTTGGAACATGTTTAGGTGAAACCTGCAATATTTGAAGGTTTGCTTTTTATTCAAAACATTTTTTACTGATAAAAATACTAGCTTTGTCGTGTAAAAGAAAAGTAGATGAACGGATAAAAGTTTTTGTATACTATATTGGCTAAAATTTTGTGGTCACTTAGTGTCACAGATACATGCAATTTTGCACATGCAATCATCTTCCAGATTTATTTCCGTTTTAGTATTTGATGAAGGAAGGTCTGGGGTGCAGTCGGCATTTCAGTTCATTAAAAAGGTGTTCAGTGATGTAAAGATCAGCACATGAACACTGCTGGGTTTTTTTTTTTACTCAAATAATAATAATAATAATAATAATAATAACACAGCATGTGTTCATGGAGCTCAGGGGCTTTGTGTTCAGGGTCATTGTCATGCTGGAACAGTGTTGGAGTCTCTTAGTTTCAGTGAAGCAATAATGCTACAACATACAAAAACATTCTAGACAGCAGTGTCCTTCCATATTTATAGCAACCTTTCAGGTTTAAGCCACAGCACAACAAAGCTGTCTTTCGGGTCCTTGTTTAAGACCCAGCTTACCTCAACTCTCTAAGGTAATATTTGGTTTTAAAAAATTATGTGTGTAAATGTTAAAAAAATAAATAAAAACTTCTTTACATAAGGACTGATGCTACCTTAAAACATACTGTGACTTGGGTGTGTTCAGCTATTTTGAAAAAAAAAAAAAAGTTAAACTCTATGCAAAGATGGGTACTAATCAAAGTAAAATTATCGACTGCATGTAATTGGTGGCAAAGAGCACACTTTATCTCTTACATATTATACATATATACTGCTATATCTGGTGTAACCGGGTGTAAAGAAACCCCCCCAAAAAACATAGCAGCCATTGAAACCATTGGATAATCAAATATAGCATTGCAGACAAATGATATTATTGGATGGAAAATGTTAAATTGCAGATAACAAATCCCCCATCAACAAAATCTCCTGATATTGTTTATGGTGATGTTACACTGGGTACACTGGGCCTAAAGCATTCCAAAAGTTTGTCAACAGTTTTAACTCCAAAAAGCAAGCTAGTCCTGACGCACCACATGACTAGGATTCCAAAGATCTTTCGATTGAGCAAAACACATCAGCAGGTAGTAATATTTTAAAAAAAAAATAGAAAAGGAAAAGATTTGGTTAGTCATTATTAAGAAACACTATTAGGTGCAGTGATACATTTTGGGGTCATTTGTCATCTGTTGTGGGTTTAAATCTCAATTCCTGTGGGATTTTATACAGGATCATGAACGTCGATTCTATAGGATATGGATCACCATAAAGTAAAACCAAATGTACAAATATAAAAGTTGTGTTAAGTGCATTCATTAAAAAACAAACCAAAAAAAGAACAGATGTAGGTTTTTCCTGCACTTTGCTGAACACGACATGTGGCCTATTGTGTAAATGTTCAGACAATTTTCCATCTTGTTTCTGTTTCACACTTCCAATTTATGTTTGCAAAACTAAAAGCGGTGTCTGATCCACCTTATCGACAACTCCAAATAAAATCTTTGCATACAGATTTGAGCAGAAATTAAAGATGCTTAAACCGGGATTAGTGACTTAATGAAGGCTGCAGTCGCTGGCTGAAAAAGAGACAGCAGGGTGCCAGCTCTGTTACACCTGCTCATTATTATTTTAGCGAGATCGGAACATATGTACCGACAGCTCCTGTGTCCTCTGCACGAAATGAACACACACATACACACACACAAATACACACACACACACATACACACACACACATACACACACACACAGGTTAGCAATGTTTTAGACTGATAATTGGAGGATTAGGGTTTGATTCCCAGGACCACCAAGATGCCACAGCTGGGGATTAAAGCAAGGCCCTTAACCCCCAACTGCTCAGATGTATTAAAAAGATAAATGCAGAGATAAATTTCCAGGGGCGCTGTACCCTTCCTGACCCTAACTTACAACTGGGATATATGAGGAATCTAAGGAAGGAAGGGTAGAGCTGGGATATATGAGGAAACTAATTTCCACTGTGTGCAAATTATGTGACAACTAAGTAAAGAGTTGGGATGTGAGGTAGGGGAAACCCCACAATCATGAAATTAAAAAAAAAATGCAAGAATGATTAGTCGCAAAGAAAACCCCAACAGCCACGAGTTCCTTTAAATGTGGGTCAGTTATTTCAATACATTTATCTACATACTATGCCAAAGAGCCTCTCTAAAGCGCTGGACACAGCGTGAACTAGAGATCATCCAATATTGCAATTTCTGTCAACTGGATTTTAAAAATAATAAATGATAAATTATATTAATAAAGAACAGAAGAACTTTATTCAGAATATCTACAATCTGACTTTTAGACCATACAGTCGCCACACAGTCTCTTACGCACTTCACAATCACACACACCAGATGCAATCTTTAGATATGCATGAGAAGGATCCCATCCTCAAAGGATCCTATCCTCAACCGATACCTTACAAGTCTTATAAACGGTCTTCAAAAGAAGGGTCACTGTCAAGTACCATAAGGGCTGCCAATCAAATCTTACAACCAACCTTAGTGTCAGCAAATACCGCTATACCTGGAGCAATACGGAGGGGGATGTGGTGGAAAGACAAGTGGTGGGTGCTATAAATAAAATGTTACAAATCGTTATAAAAGTTGAAAAGCAAAAATAACCCTGACACTAAATTAAGAAATATTCGATGTGTACGTGTGTGTACGTGTACGTGTGTGTGTGTGTGTGTGTGTGTGTGTGTGTGTGTGTATGTGTGTGTGTGTGTGCGCGCGTGTGTGCGCGTGTGGCCACTTTAATACTATGATACAGCGCCCCTAGAGCAGGAGGAATCAACACTCTTGTGGTGGACTTAGTGGTGATGGGCTTAAATCTAGGTACATCTGGTCTTCCAATCAAAAAATTGTCCATCAGACCACAAAAAATTCATTAGACAATACATTTACAAAACTGTAAAAAAACAACAACAAAAAAACTTTACCTATAAATCCATTAATTCATAGATTTTCTGGAATTAGTGACAAAAGGATCCAACCAATCAAATTCACTAAAATGTGTGGTCTATACACATTACATTAATAAACATCCAATAAAGTGTTGTTTATTTTATTGTTAAAGTTAAAGTATTGTTTTATTACAGCAAACAGGCAGCTTTTAACAAAGACAGTTAAATTGTGTTGTGGGTTTATTTTAGTATTTTAGTTTTTACTTTTAAATGTAATTTATGAATAAAGATTTTTATTTCTATGGTTTATTTTATTGTTAATATACTCTTCCAAAGCTGGCAGCCTAAAAAAAGATTTAGATTGTTATCAATCAATAAGGAAAGCTAAGGGTCTTTTTGTGTGGTGTTGGCATGTTTTCCCCAAACTAAGGCTTCCTCCGGGTACTCTGGTTTTATCCCACAGTCTAAAAATATTGCACAGTAGATTGATTGGTGATCGCAAATTGCCCATAGGTTTGAGTGTGTGTGGTTGTTCGTCTATCTGTGGCCCTGCAATGGACTGGAGACCTGTCCAGTTTGTACACCTGCCTCACGTCCAGCAGACCCCTGTTATCCTGGGTGAATGAATAAATTAACGAACAAGAAAAACGCTCTGGTAATCTTAGCTAACTAACAGCATATAGTAGCTGGGTCGGAAATCCTATACCCATTATACTAGATATTACAGGACTAATGGTGGGCTCTGTAATAAGTAATAAAGTATTGTGTTCACACAAAAATGCTTTTGGGATGGGACCTCACATCATAACATGGTTCAACATACAATATATCAGGATACTGTATATTGCAACACATTCCAATGCTTCAACATATAAAATCAGCTTTTGAGATTATGGCCAAATATGTTAGCGCCAACTATGGGATTGAAAGGAAAGTTGTTAGACACTTAATTGAGGGATTTTATTGAATATTAACATAAGCGCATGGGAGCTAAGTGGTTATGGTGTTCACCTGATACCTGGAGGATTTGAGTTCTTTTAGTTATGACACCACAAAGCTGCTGCTGCTGCTGGGTCTCTGAGCAAGGCCCTTAACCCCTAACTGTTCAGCTATTTAAAAAAGATAAATGTAAAATCTGGATGAGGAAATCCTCCAAATGCCATAAATGTAAAAAATAAACAAGTTCAACAATTAATTTAAATATGCATCGATACTAGGTTAGAATATTGATACATAAAAATATCATTATTGTAACTATTTTTACACAACCCCTAGAAATTACGAACAATAAGATATCAAATACCTTTATGATGAATATCTTTCAAATAAGCTTGATCATTAAAAAAAATACTAAAAACCAAACACTGCTCATGAAACCTTTATGTGAGCATGAATTAACCATTAAATAAAAATAGCTTGTACTTCAGGTTCAAGTTTCAACCCTTATAAATTTTATACAATAGAGTATAAGGCAAGACGCCTGCATGAGGAAATATATTTCAGAAAGAGGCTCTTAGGAACCTTCTACAGTTCTGACCCTGGGGAGGGGAGAGGAGAAAAGAGATGGCATCATTACTGAAATGTCACTTTGCAGGATAAAAGAAGGAAAGGAAAAAAAAGAAAGAGAGAGAGAGGTGTAGCTCATGAAGAGTCAGGGGAATCGAGGGGGAGGAGCGGTAGTAAGACACACAGAGGGGCGAGAATGGTCCATGGTCATCCTTTTGTTTGTTTTTTTTTTGTTCGAATGAGCTTTATAGGAATACAAATGCAGCACCACCAGGAGTGTGTTTGTGTGCGTGCGCGTGTGTGTGCACAGGCACACAACCATATGGAGTCACCCAATTTACAAAAATGTTTTTAAATACTCATGAAGATCAATTGTATTATATTAAAGGATGTTTATGAGTTTCACACATCAGCATACAATTTAAAGTGTTTCCTCACAGGCTGACAGGGAACCTTAACACAATGAAGCGTTAATATTTATTATATGTTTAAAATTTGTTTTCGAGAAGAACATGTGGCTCTGTAAACAATTCCCGCTATGAGACATTGTAACTGTTTTCCCAATAACAGGAAGTGATTGAGAAATAGTTTGGATAAGCTAACAACAGAAGCTAAATTTTTGATAAACAACCCAAGCAAAAAGCTGTCTTGAAAAGACAGTTAGAACAGACTTGTCTGAACAGACTGAATCTCTAAATGGGCGGCACGGTGACGTAGTGGTTAGCATTGTCGCCTCACAACAATAAGGTCCTGGGTTCAAATCCCGGGCTTGCAGTCTTTTTGTGCGGAGTTTGCATGTTCTCCCAGAGCTTGCGTAGGTTTGATTGGTGACTCTTAATTGCCCATAGGAGTGAATATGTAAGTGTGTGGGTGTGTTAGTGGCCCTGCGATGGATTGGCGACCTGTCCAGGGTGTACCCCCTGCCTCTCGCCCCATGTGCGCTGGGATAGGCTCCAGCAAACACCTGTGACTCGGATTTGGGAATAAGCGTGGAAAGAAGATGAATGAATGAATAAATCTCTAAATGAAAACATCAGACTATGCTAATTATCAAGAACGCTTAAAAAACGTCATAAAGACACACTGTACCTGGACTCAAGCACCTATAACAGTGTGTGAAACCCTGTGTTATCAATCACTGAGAACTGGCACAAATCCTTGCCAATAAACCGCCACTGACCGTGTAATTCACTTAATCCTTTTTTTTTTAAAAAGAATCTGGTGGAAGCATTGTGAAGGTAATTTTTTATTTGACGACCATTTTTGTTCAAATGTTGTGAATTATCCATTATCTGTACGTGTTTCAATCTGTGCTTATATAAACAAAATAAACAGTTTTTAAGTTTAGACACTGTATTTTTTATTCAACGTGTGTGGATGAATCAAAAACTTACTTTCAGGGCTTGCCCTACTTTGATGAGCGTGCTTGCGCCAGGGGTATGAGACAGAAAAAAATATCTTTGAATTTAATGAACCAGTTGAGTAAATTTTGGACTGATTTCATTTTTTATTTTATTAAATTCAAGTCTTTAGGCGAACTGTTGCATTTTGTCAGTTTCTTGCATAAGCAGGCCCGCACCATCATCATCTTATTTAAATTCAGGAATTGTTAAAAATAAAAAAACTTGTGATGCTTTGTTGAACCGATTTCTCTCCCACCTTCATTGGACACAAAAATTGCACACTTCCCTAATACATTTTTATTTAATTTTGTGATGCCCCTAATAACATTGGTATATAAAAAAACATGAGCATATGACTTGAATCTAGCTCTAATTGGAAATAATATATTATTTTAAAAATGTAGGTTATTTTGTAGGGGAGTGTTGTATGAAAGGAGAGAAGGTTAGCACTCCCCTTGACAAGGATGGAAGTGGTCCTAGTGGCCAGCAACACATATATGGTTAAGGCACTGCCACCTACCTAGTGGCATCTCTAACCATTTTTTTTGTTTTTTGTTTTTTCGGGAATAAGCGGGTAAAGAAGATGAAATGAAATTTTGTAGGGAAGTGAACCTATAAATGTATTCATTTATCTTTTATACCCTCTTAATCCCTAACTGTGGTCACACGGGTCTGCTGAAGCCTCTCCTAGCGCACAGAGTGAGAAGCAGGGGTACACCAGGGAGAGGTCACCAGTTAATCTCAATCTTTGTACATTACAATTCACATTCATTATCATTGATAAAAAAAAAAAAAACAGTCTTTCACAGTCTTTTAAACAGTTTGCATGTTCTCCCCACGCTTACATTGGTTTCCTCCGGGTACTCCGGTTTTACTCCCACAGTCCAAAAACATGTGCATTAGGTTGATTGGTGATGCTGAATTGCCCA
>JAOTQW010000038.1:10849051-10859254 GCA_026260075.1 Sisor rabdophorus | reverse complement strand
ATGGATGGATGGATGGATGGATGGATGGATGGATGGATGGATGGATGGATGGATTCTAGGAGATTTCAAGATGTGTCTTAGACAACCATAAGCCTGGAACCCCAGAAAAAAACTTTGCAAAAAGAAGTTTGCATGCTTACATATTACAGGATTATCTTGTTTGGAACTTTGACATTTAAGTGTTTCCATGATCCACTGTAAAGCTTTGGCTGACTGGTTAACCTATAAGACAAGAAGTGGCATCAGAAACATCCAAATGATTATCTTTTTGCAGACACCTGAAGATACAGTACCGTATGGGCTTGCTAAACATTCTATGTAATTGCCATGTACACCATGTGCAATAATACCAGTTCATCCAAAACATTAGAGATGAGGTCAGTGGTGGTTTCAATGGGGGTTCAATGAGGTTTCAATGGTGTCTTTTTGAAGCCCTGGATTTGTGTACAGGGTCATATGAATCTAAAGTGCATAGTAACATTTTATACAGTTTTATGTTTCCAAGTTTGTAACATGATAATAGGGATGATGTGATAGTCATCTGACAAATACAGCAGAGGAATTTAAAAACTCTAGATTTAAAGCCTTTTTGAAGTAAAACAAAAGAAAAATCATGCAATAGGTTCAGAAACTGTAGATTGTTTTGACTAAATACAAATTAAGTGTTAGCCAATTCCGATGTAGTTTAATTAGACATGACAATAAGTTATCCAATCCAGATCCAGAGACTCTATGGAGACCAAGTTTATTCTATACCTGTTCCTCTAAGCGGCCCAGTCTTTTTGCCACAGATGCAAAACCCCATTCTTGTCGTTGTTCAAGTATTTCTGACATGCTTCCAACTCTGAAGAAGAAAATTTCTGTTTATAATCCTAAATTTACATTTAGAGCATTTGGAAGTCATCCTTATTCAGAGCAACTTCCATTCATCTCTTTTAACTGAGCAATTGTAGGTAAGGGCTTTGCACAGGGGCCTAGTGTGGCAGCTTGATGGTTCTGAGAATTGTACCCTGGTCTTTTTGGTATCCAGTCCACTGTTACCCCGAGTTAGGAAATAGGTGGGTAAAGATGAATAAATGTTCAAGTATAAATCCCTTATAAAGAGATATATATAAGTCCAAATCTCAATTAAAAATTCTATGTAAAGCCTTCTGTACAGTCTCAGTCTGTGTATGTATATTTATGTATATATATGTTTACCTAATATATATATAACTGTAGTCCCATTTGTTTTTACTATATGACCACACATATAGCAGAATGACAATATAGCTTGACTTAACTAAACTTGAAAAGATTTGGACATAAAGCCATAAATTATATAAATATATTTCTGCTAACAATTAACTTCTGATGCAAAACCTAGAGATGGTAACAGGATTTACTTTTCTGCTGTATCTTCCATACGGTACTCCAAACTCTGGCTATTGTCCTGCTTTACAGATGCCAGATAGTTTTCCTTCATGAACATCTCCCATGACATCAGCTCTTCTTCTTCTCTCTCATTAAGCTCTTGTCCTGGCCATAACAGATATAAAGTCTTCTTTTAAGTGTGTGTGTGTATAATATTGAAATGATATTAGTAATATACTGTATGTTAGAGTGCCTTCTTACTGAAAATCTTGTGTTTCTGAGGAGCACGACGCAAAACCACACGCCTGATAAATAGGTAAATGTGGCTTAGGAGAATAAAAGGAGGAGGCAAAGAGGGGCGGCTGTGGTATTCCTTAATAAGCTCATAACGTTGAAACTTCCAAATTATATCAGTATTTCCTTGCACCTCCTCAAATGTGTAGCTGTAAACAGAAATATAAACAATTAGGCAACTTTAGTCATAATTTAAATAATAGTCTATTACCAAAGCGTTAACATCATCAATAAATCATTTACAGTAAATTAAAAAATTCATTTCAGCTGCACGTAGAATATGGAGGACACCATTGGTTGGCTAACATTTTTGATGCTGTCAAATCAGTTGTTTTTTTTAAACATGGGGAAGTAGTAATGCAGTTGGTTAATGTCCTAGACTGCTAATTGGAAGATCGAGGGGTTTACACTGCTGGCCCCCAAATGCTTAACTGAAAAAATTAAAATGTAAGTTGTCTGCCAACTGCTGTAAATGTAAAAAAATAGAAATATATTATATTTAAAAAGGAGGCTTTCTCATTCTCGATCATTGTATTAATATGCAATATTCAAGATTTATGTTCACTTTTAATGTTTTTAATAACCTTTAAACTACTGATATCAATTTCACTAGATTTTACAGCATGGCTTTGGGGATTGTTCCATCAGCTGCTAATAACATTGCCAACAAGTGATTATTACCAATACTTGTAAATGACTTGTATATTTTGTAATGGTGATACATCTAGTATAAAGTATATTTATTAAGCTTATGTATCTTCTAACCTGCTTATTCCCTAACTCAGTGTCATGGGGGTCTGCTAGAGCCTATCCCAGCGCTCGCTCCTATGGCGATAGACAGGGGTACACACAGACGAACAACCACACACTCTAATTCACTGCTATAACAGTTCAGAATCACCAACCTAATGTACATGTTTTTGACTGCGGGAGAAAACCCACGCAAGCGCGAGGAGAACATGCGAACCTGCAAAAAAACCCTCCAGGAATCTAACTCACGCTGTGAGGTGAATGTTCTACACTACTGTGCTGCGTGGCTCATAATTTATTATAGCATAAATAAATTAGCTATAATTACGGTTTTATGTAGAATGTGCATGAAAGGAAAACCATGCAAGACCAGTTAACTGAAACCTACTTGAAAATAGCAATGAGAAGGTTAAGAAGCAGGATGTTGGCAAACAGAAGATAAACACACAACATGATGATGGTCAGCCAATCAGGAAAGGCTGGGGTATTGTCACTATTCAGCATGGGGCACTTGGGCTTAAGAGGATCGGAGCCATTTATACTGCAACCATTCATGTCAAATTTGGTGTCTGGAATAAACAAACACAAATCGCTTAAGAATGTCATAAATCACTACTTAACATTAACATTTCATCACCAATGAGCTAAAACTATTAAATAAGATCTTAAAAAACTAATATGTGTAAGTGGGTTGCACAAAAAAATACAATAAATATAAAATTTTTAAGTGTTTATGTCTCTATTCATGCATCCATCTATGCATTTATCCATGCACCCATCCATCCATCCATTTATCCATCTATCCATCTATCAATCAGTTATTTTTAAACATGGGAAACTAGTAATGCAGTTGTTAAGGTCCTGGACTGTAAATTGGAAAATTAAGGGGTTCGATTCCCAATACATTTAACAATGCTGGCCCCAATTGCTCAGCTGTATTAAAGAAAATGTAAGTTACTCTGGATAATGTTGTCTTTCAACTGCCATTAATGTAAATATAAATTAAAAGAAGCTCGGATGACATCACCCAGATCATCCTGGACTGGTTGCCAGTCCATCACAAGGTCACATACAGACAAACAACCACACACATTTCACACTTACTCCTATAAGCAATTTAGACTCACTACTCACTGTTAAATACATATAGACTGTGGAAGGATTATCTGATTTGTATATGTAAAGTGGACAGTTGATATTTAATAAAGTATTATATGATATAGAATTTTTTTTTGTAAAAAGCAGAATTTGTTTTCTTTTAGACATTTAGTCATAAAAAAGAGGATATTAAGGATATTACTAATATAATTTTTGTTTATAAATGCTGTTATTAATCTATAATTAGACTGAAAACAAAATGCTTAAAAAAAACTTTTGACTTATATAACATTTAAAGAGAGTAGATTTTGTTAAATTTACTCGCAAGAGCCAGTGGTTTAAAATAATTTGTCACGGCAGAGGTTTTAGCATTAAGATCAAACTGAATGTAGCATGTGTATTTCATAGTTTCACTATTTAATAGTGCATGTATCTAAGGCACATGATCAAAATAACGACTTAATTTAAGACTATGATATATAACAACCATTGCGTTGATATATAACAATAAAATATATATGATAACAATAAAGTTTATCTTTTATCAGTCTGAATGATGTGCTGCGTTTTAATTGATGAAATGCCTTTTGTGATTTTAATGATTTCTAATGGCTTCAAAAAGCTTTAGTTGTTTTTTGCAACTAAACTTTGAACTTACTGTCAACATTATCAGGCAGGGTTCCAAATATGATGAGGTAGGGCTCATAGACAGCACCACGTATAATCCAATTAAATCGATTTTCATTCTCAATCAGGATGCTCTGTGTGGCCACTCCGTATGCCACCACCCAGATACTGAGCAGGAACATAAAGAAGAACATGTCCATTATCTACAGAGAGAAAAAGAGGTAAAGAAATAAGAAATGAAAAACTTTGTGTGAGCATCTACATTAATATTTGCTGGATTTGGCAGATACCCTTTTCCAGCGCAACATTTTAGGGTTAGGGGCCTCAACAGTGATAACTTGGTGGTGCTGGGAATCAAACCTCAATATTTTAATAAGCAGCCCAACAACTTAATTAAGATTTCCCCAAAAAATGTTTTAATTGTTTTTTAAATTTATATCCGGGTTCATGCTATTTATTCATTCATTCATTTATTTATTGTCCATACCCACTTATTCCCTAATTCGGAGTCACAGGGTCTACATAGGGTGAGAGGCATGGGTACAGGTCACCAGTCCATCGCAGAGCCAACACACACTCATGTTCACATTCAAACCTCTGTATCGAAAGGGGGAATCAAACCCACGATCTTCTTGCTGTGAGGTGAACATGCTAATCACTACACCACCGTGCCGCCCTCTGGATTCATGTCATGATTTATGTCATGTTATTCTCACCATTCTCCTAACAATGATAATCTTCGGGCCCAAAGTCTTGCTGATTGTAAAAATGGCCATTAGGCGCAAACTGAATACGATGAAGTCGATGCAGAGAATGATTTTCCCAACATAGAAAATCTTACTTGAACCCTGGAGCCTAAACAAAAAAAAAGAAATAACAGGTATGAACTGATATGTCCAATTAATCTTACAAACATTTAAAAGACAGAAGGAAAATTTTGAAGTAATTGCTTTGGGTATTTGGGAACCCTACCTGCACGCCAGTCCGGTGATAAAGAGCAATATCGACAACATGTCCAAAATGTTCCAGGAATCTTTAATATACATCTTCAATTTTTTACAAAGTGTAAATCCATCAAAATCATAGAAAAGCTAAACAGAAGATGACATAAGGATAAGAAAACAAAACCTGTTTATAGCTGTCTTAAGAAACTCACATGTATTCAATCATTTATCCATCCTCAATTTACTTAATTTGATGTTATATGATGTTTGGTTTGACTTCACCACCATGAGTACTAAAACATGAACATAGATTATAACATTAACTGTAACAAGCAACATAGACTGTGACAAGCAACACATAACCTAAACTGAGAACATAGAATTTAAACCGAGAACATAGAACCTGGACTATAACCTTGACTATGACATTCAACAATGCCAGAAAAAATGATAAATTGAAACAGAAAAGTAAAAATACACAAACTAAATGCAGAAATGGAAAATCAAGTAAGACTTAAACTCAATAAGGTAACAATGAACAAATTACAAGAGTTGGACTACCAACTTAAAGACCCAGGTGTGATTTCCAGCACCACCAATCCACAAATGCTGTTTTCCTGAGCAAGGCCCTAAACCTGAAATTACTCAGTTGTATAACAAGCAGTTATTAACTCACACTTTAATAATAAAGGTGTCTGCCAAATGCTGTGAATATAAAACATGGAAAAAGAAAAGGTCTCTCAGTTGCCCTCTGGTGGCCTAATAGGGCAAAACACTGAGTAAGCCTGACAATATGGTTCAGTACGTATGTATGTAGCTTATTTTTAAACATCGCTTTTCAAATATATTGGCATTAATATTCTGTTTTTTATTAATGTTAATGTTTCTAGGAAAGCTTTCTGAAACCTTTAGTTGTTGCTGTAGAGATATTTGTTCCTTTAGCCACAAGAAACTTTTTTGCTTTGATGTCATGTAAGAAGGTCTGATGGGCATGAAATGATGTCATGTTTATTGTGCATGAATGTCTTCATGTAGCTTAGAGAGTTTACTGATACAGCATTAAAAGCCATTTTTGGCAATAAAGTCCTTCCTAAATCAGATCAATTTAAAATATGTGGCAACATCTTACTTCTTAGATATGTCCATGTTGAAGAGTTGTCACAATATTCAGTATTTGGTGCATTGACAATACTGACTGATTTGATTTAAATAACAACATCTCTCTTACCTGTCTGACCTCCTCAAACATGAGTGAGGCAAGCCAGACATACAGGAGCAATTCCTTCCAAGATGGCGTAGGCTGGAAATCCGTTATTAAAACCAGAGCAAAGAGAAACAGGAAGCCAAAGTAAGCCAGAATGTTCCAGTAGAACTTCACCTGAGGGCAGGTGTACAGACCGGCTAATCTCATCCAGCAGTTTAATGGAGACAATGAGCTCATGTCAGGCTGGTTACTATTTAGAGAAAGATTAAAATGATGATGATGATTATATAGTTCAGCTATATAAGAATTATGCATTTTAGGAATTAACAATTCTCATGCTATTGATTAATGTATTAAAAAACATCAACCATATGTTCAGGTTAGGTGTCAATTAGGAACAGTAATGCATATGGTTGTTTATGCTTTAAACTGATCCAGGAACAAGAAAAAGAAATTCTATAAAGAAAATAAGTTTGGTAAGGTCAGCAAGCAAATTGTGATTTAGTTTGATATTTTTTCAAGTTATAATCCCATTTTTAAACCAATAGACTTTGCTATCCATCCAAAATATGTAAGCCTTGTAGAATAATATTGTATGTAGACCTACAGATATAGATGTAATGTTGCCGAATGCTAAGCCATAATCAATTTCATAACTTAAATAGATAAAAAAATTATAACAATACTGAAAGCCAGTCTTGTTCCCATGTGCTGAATCCATAACCAGCTTCTCCTCTTCTGTTCTCTCTGCTTCCTTGCGAATTACTTCATCACGCCTATAGACACAAAGACACACAACTTCCTATTCATACAACTATAAAACATTTCTTACTCTATTTCTATATTAGGTGAATCTAAGCAGCTTTCTTGCCTTGCTGAAAAAGTTTTCTATGTAAATATAATAGAAACATTGCTGGCTTGTGGTAAATCTTTGCAATGTCAGTTGACTACAGTATAAATGAGAATTCTATGAATGCATTTTTTAAAAATACAGTGTGTTAAAAATGTATTATATTGGCCGGCAAACCACCATGAGTTCAGGAATAAGCGGGTATAAAAGATTAATAAATTAATGTGTTATATTATACAGATATTATAGTAATAATAATTATTTTATATAATGTTTATGTAAAATGATAATGTTTTCACAGAGCCCTGACCTAAAGCCCAATTTAACCCAAAGCCAAAACCACTATTGACCTAAACCCCACTAAATAAACTGGAGGGTCGACTGCAGTCTATTACTTCCTATCACCACTAATGACCTTAGACTGAATAAATAAATAATTAATAAAATAATGAAGTGTCTTTAATAGGGAAAGGATGGCCTAGTGGTTAAGGTGTTAGACTGATACCAGAAAAAACAAGGGTTCAATTCCCAGCAGCACTAAGTCACCACTGTGAGCTCCTAAGTAAGGCCCTTACCCCCAATTGCTTAGTTATAAGTCGCTCTGGATAAGGGTGTCTGCCAAATGCTGTAAATGTAAATATAAATGTCTAATGTACTATCTACAGCATCTTCATTCATCTTCCACTCCTGCATATTCCCTAACGCAGGGTCATGGGGGTCTGCTGAAGCCTATCACAGCACCCATGGGATAAGAGGCAGGGCCACATATGGACGAACAAGCACACACACTCCTATTCACAATTTAAAGTTAACAGACAACCTAATGTACATGTTTTTGGACTGTGGGAGGAAACCAAAGTACCCAGAGTAAACCCACGCAGGTGCCGGGAAAACTCTGCATAGATAGACACCTTGTTTAGAAAGACCTTCTACGTCACTGAGCCACCATGCTTGGCATATAACATGTATAAATACATTTAACATAAATTGCATGTATTTTAAAAAGCATAAAAAAGGAAAAAAATGCATTTGAGACCAACTGACATTTCAAAGATACCAAAAAGGTTTCAAACCATTTTTATTTCCCAAAATGTGTAATTCTGTGTAATTTTTTCACAGTTTATTTAGAATAGTTGTTTTCTACCCCACTGATAACTACAGAGTTCCACCGGTCCAATAACATCAGACAAGCTCAGATTTCAGATTTCAGATACCAAGTTAAAAGTTGCAGATTAGATAATGGACTGCTGACTGGAAGATAGCAGGTATGATTTCAGAAAATGTCTTTTTCTTCACTTTTCTCTTACCTATAAACCAAAAATCCAGTGTAGATGAGAGGGAAGAAAAACATGCAGAGCAGCAACTTCCAGTGTGAGTTCTCCACCGCTAACTCCCCAAACCAGATCTGAGTTAGCAAAGCCTGAGAAAACAGAATACTCACATACCACATACTCATATACTCTAATCTATTCCAAAGGAAATGGATTGGTTAAGACCCACTGTGTTTACCTGCACCCCTGAATGAGCTACAAAGTTTCTATCCTGTGCCTCGAGAGCGAGACATAGACTGGTGGTTCTACCCCATGATGGAGATACACGAGTTAGCAGTTTCTGTGCTCGATGCTCATCAAAGCGACGACATTCGCTGAACACTCCTGGAATGAAAACAGACTGATATTTTATCAAGTTAAAGATGATTGTGTTGGAGGTTACTGCAATTCTTTTAAGATTTGACTAGGCCTCACAACAAGAAGGTCCTGGGTTCGAATCTCAGGCTTTTTGTGCAGGGAGCCTCATACACACACTCACTCCTAGGGGCAATTTAGAATCACCAGTCAACCTAATGTACATTTTTTTAGACTGGGGGAGGAAACCAGAGTGCCCTCAGGAAACCCAGGCAGGCGCAGGGAGAACAAGAACTTCACACATTCACCAGGGAATAGAACCTGGGACCTTCTTGTTGTGAGGCGACCGTGCTTACCACTACCCCACTGTGACGTAATTTTAACATAGTAATTATTATACATAAATATCAACCTAAATTCCTTCATTCATCTTCTAACCCACTTATTTCCTAGCTCTGGGTCTGCTGCAGCCTATTCTAGCACACATAGGGCGAGAAGCAAGGGTACAACCTAGACAGGTCGCCAGTCCATCACAGGGACAAACCACCACACACATGCACACCTATGTTACCAGTTACCAATCAACCTAATGTACATGTTTTTGCACTGTGAATGGAAACCGAAAAATATCTGGAGAAAACCCACGCAAGCGCAGGGAGAACATGCAAACTTTGCACAGAAAGACACGGAAATCTACTACCTTCTTGCTGTGAGGTAAACGTGCCCACCACTACACTACCGTGCCGCCCCGTATCAACCTAAATATACAAGGCGTATTTTGAAAATTTACCCTTTTGCAATCTGCCTTATGTTATGGTTGCAGGTTTTTGGTTTATCTTTCTACAAGAAAGTCTTCATAAGCATACTCATAAATTGTGTAATTTTGATCTGGTATATAAAAAATGCTAAAGTGTATATGTTTTCCCTACCGATTGCTTGTTTTTCATAGTGATCAGCTAGCTCTCGCATCGATCCGGCCTCCTCCCCGTTATCGCCTCCATCATGAGCAAGCTTTTTCAGAATTTTACTGGCAGCCAGAGCAGCAGTAATACAATCATTGCACTATACACATGCACACAAAGAGACACTCAAGTTATTTGGAAAACACTATTACAGCTTTAATTGTTTATCCCTTTGTTGTAATCTTTTAAACGTGACTTCATAAAAATCCCTGCTATGGGTCCAGTACGTACTTTGGTTGCCAGTAGGGCTTTTGTAGCTTCGTTAGTATTATGCATGAAATGCTCTGGATCACTGCATCACTGTACAATCAACAGTTAGCTAACCGTGGGCTAGCAAACAGTTTTTGAGTCATGGCTGGTTGAGTTTTAAAAATGTTATTAACTGAAATGAGTTGCATGGATCAACAACATTAATTGGTTGTATATGTGATGTATAGTGATGATCACTGCATCACTGTACAATCAACAGTTAGCTAACCGTGGGCTAGCAAACAGT
>JAOTQW010000038.1:10794865-10808235 GCA_026260075.1 Sisor rabdophorus | reverse complement strand
CCCAAACAAGAACTCACAGTATTAAAAGTCATTGCAAAAAAGTTGTAAAACTAAATAATGAAAATTGAGAAGAAATGATGGCGCTTGCATACCAAATTGCCTCAATTCCAATTGGAGGCTTGAATCCCTGAATCAGAGCAACGTTTTAATGAGTGAAACAACTGCAGACTTTTGATGTAAAAGATATACAATTTTTGTTCGTTTATTAAAAAGAGCTGTGCCGCTACATCATTCCCCATCTGTTATGTTTCATCATTGTTAAAAAATGATGATGGCAAGACTTTTAACTTGGAAAAATTACGTTTCCCCTTCAGGAACCCGAGAAGCTCTAAAACGCGTGTGTGTAATCTGACCAATCAGAAAGCATTCTTCAGTGTGTGTGTGTGTGTGTGTCTGTGTGTGTGTGTGTGTGTGTGTGTGAATAAGAAAACTATGCCAAAATAACAAAGCTGAAATGGCGACTGAGAAAGAATCTAAGCAGGAATTTAAGCAGTGTGTTTATCAACGCCTGAAATTTCATGTATATAGCTATGATGTTGGGAAGATTTACTGAACCCCTTTATGAACTGCTGGATAAGGCATCAGACAGACATCTAACAATGAAAGAGGTGTTTCTATGGGTCATTTCCTCCATCAAGAGGATAAGTAAAATGCAGGTATTGTCCTGGACTTTGCCCCGGGCATGGTAAAGACCATCTTTCACCCACGGCCGGGTATGCACCCAAGGTGCCTACAGCAGTGCTGAATTCTATTAAGTGGCAAGCCTTGTCCTCCTCCCTTACAGAAAGGCTGAAACCTCTGTGCCCAGTATAAGCACTGGACATGCACATACACAAAGTTGACTGTTTAAAGAAGGTCAGATTTTTGACAGAAATTTGTCTGTTATCTGAGAGAGGGGTGGAAGCCATAAACAGACAATAGGCAGATGGGTGGTTGAGACCATCACTGTTTCTTATGAGGCCACTTACCTCCCAGTACCAAAAGGAATTCACCAGTTAGGAGTATGATAGCGTCCAGGGTTTTGGCATTGGAGGTACCACAACCAGATCCTATTCTACAACCCAAATCTAGCCACCACTCAGTGAACCAGGGTTCTTGTGACACACTAAAACATGGCACTGAAATAGTAAGTTAGTGTTATGGTGACATGGGTAGCTTTCTCCTGACACAGCTTGCGTTCATTAAAAGCAACATCTTATAACAAGTTATATATGAAACCTCGTCTGCCCGAGTGAATGAGACACTGCGTCACGTGTCAAACCCCAAGAGTCCATGTTGTAGTGAATGCAAGTTTACCAAGGCACAACGCCACTTATTTTTATATAGCATTAGATTCTAATTCAGTCACATCACCCGTCCGTGCCACAATAGTTTCCGATTGGCCAGATTAGGCACATGCTTCTGTGCAAAGGTTATAAAACACTGTTAAGACATTAACTCATTCATTCATTCATCTTCTATACCCGCTTATTCCCGAACTAAGGGTCTCCCGCGCAAGTCCGTGGAGAACATGAAACTCCGCACAGAAAGACCCCGTGCCCGGGATTCAAACCCAGGCCGTGCTAATCATTGTGCCACCGCGCCGCCCAAGATATTAACTGTTAAGAGGAAATACTGTAATAACAATGACAGGCATCATTTTAGAATGGAAAACCGGCTATTGACCGAGAGAGAAAAAAGAGAGAGAGAAAATGATAGTAATAGAAGTAATAGAAAGGTTTATCATCATTTTTGTTGTCTTTGTTTCAGGGCCATGCAGTGGCGTAGTGGTTAGCATGGTCGCCTCACAACAAAAAGGTCCTGGGTTTGATTCCTGAGCACGGAGTCTTTCTGTTTGGGTTTCCTCCCACAGTCTAAAAACATGTACCTTCGGTTGATTTGTGATTCTAAACTGCCCATGGGAGTAAATGTGAGTGTGTATGGTTGTTTGTCTATATGTGGTCCTGTGATGGACTGGCGATCTGTCCAGGAAGTACTCCTGCCATTCCCCCTATGTGCGCTGGCATAGGCTCCAGCAGACCCCTGTGACCCCGAGCTAGGGAATAAGTGGGTATAGAAGATGGAATGATGGATGGATGTATGGAGATCTTTATTTTGGTACATGTTACCTGCTCCTAAACTTGTTTAGTAACTGTAACTGAATCTTTTCTGCACTTAGTTGTTGAGTCTCATCTGTCAGTGTCTCTGATCCCAGTCAACACCTTGTGTAACACAACTGGACTCCAGATTGTACAAGTTTACATGTTTTCTCCCCTCAGTGTGATGTTTAAGCATGCTCTGCCAGATTTCGATAGAAGATGAAAACAAGCCCTTTCACAAAGCACTGAGGGTGGCCTGGTGGTTTCAACATAATGTTTCCGGATTTCATTTACGCACACGAAGTCATTCTGCATGAGCAAGAAAGTAAACACTATGTGCTGTGTTTACTTTGACTTATACTTCTCTGTGTGTTCCACAGGAAAGCTTCTATGAGCTTTAGTGACACAACATAATTGAGTGTTTGGAGGAGTTCTAACCATCCTGTCGCTCTTTATGGTTTAATTTCTGGTGAAGAAGTGCTTTTAGTGAGGCCTGTGTTTTCTGTATTGTATTGCCTCTCATCTTATTCTGTGCCTTAAAATAGCATTCAGTGAAAGCACATCCGATGTACTTTGTGTGTGTGTGTGTGGGTGTATATATATAGCATGTCTGTTGAGAGGCATAACACTCATAAAATAATTGATTAAGCCAAAAAACGCTGCTGCTGCTGCTGCCACTTTGACACCCATGACTTTGTGGCAAAAGAAGCAAGAAGACTTTATGGCGTGAAATGCCCAAGGGGTACATAAAGATCCTACTGTGACTTGCAGGAAATGTCAAATTGTCTGTATACAGTCAATGATGAAGAGGCTAAAACTTTAGTCGAGGGTTATTTTCCACAACTTAAACATCATGTTTTATTCGTAGGTACATTAATATATTCATTTATTCATCTAATATTATTCTCAAACTCAGGGTCACAGGCGTCTGCTGGAGCCGTACCCAGCGCACATTTTTACATGCCACTATTCAATTCATTACATTCACTTAAGTAGATTTTTAAAAGAAAAATACATTTACAAGGTGGCTTGGTAGCGTAGTGGTAAGCACGGTCGCCTTACAACAAGAAGGTCCTGGGTTCCAATCTGTATTGAGTTTGCATGGTCTTGCGTGGGTTTTCTCCGGGTACTCCGGTTTCCACCCATTGTCCAGTCGAAAAACATGTGCATTAGGTTGATTGGTGATTCTTAATTGCCCATAAGAGTAAATGTGAGTGTGTGTGGCCCTGCGATGGACTGGTGACCTGTCCAGGGTGTACCCCTGCCTCTTGCCCAATGTGCGCTGGGATAGGCTGTCAAAAGCAGAACCCCCCAGAACCCTGTGACCCTGAAAAGTTTGGGAATAAGTGGGTATAAAAGATGAATGAATGAAATATATTTACATTTACAGCATTTGCACTGAGAGTAGTTTGTGGTTAAGAAGCTTTGCACAGGGGCCCAATAGTAGCACCTTGGCGGTTCTGCGAATCTAACCATGATCCTCCAGTCCAAAAGCGTATCCACTGAGCTACCGCTTCACACAGAAATGTCAGAAAGTGACCAATGTGTTTGGTGAATAATGAGCTCCAAACATTTACACATTTTTTACAGTTTACAGTATTAAGCTGACGCCCTTGTCAAGAGTGATTTATCTTTTTTTTTATACAGCTGAGTAATTACTTTTAAGAGGAAAGTAACTTTTAACTTTTAAGAGAAACTTTTATGAGTACTTTTAACTGGCCTTACTTTTACATTTATATTTACAGCATTTGGCAGACGTTCTTATCCAAAGTGACTTGAATTTATTTTCATTATACAACTGAGCATAACAGTGGTACGAATCCACCATCATTCCAGTAACAGTCCAACACCTTAATCACTAAGCCACCACTTGTCACTTAAGTTAATAACAGTAAACTTTAGTTTACTATATTTAATGTTGTTCCTCCAGTCCACATACAAACAACCACACACACACTCACATTCACTCCTATGGGCAATCCAGAGTCACCAATCAATCTAATGTACATGTTTTTGGACTGTGGGAGAAAATCAAAGTACTCAGAGAAAACCCACGCAAGCACAGAGAGAACATGCAAACTTTGCACAGCTTTCTGTGGCCCTGTGGCAAGAATTCGAATCTAGGACCACCTTGTTGTGGGACGACCATGCTAACCTTTCTGTGCTGAGTTCTCCCCACGCTTGTGTGGGTTTTCTCCAAGTACTCTGGTTTCCTCCCATAGTCCAATGTGCATAAGGTTGATTGATGACTCTAAATTGCCCATAGGAGTGAGTGTAAGTGGTTTTTGTCGATATTTGCCCCTGCAATGGACTGGTGACCTGTCCAGGGTGTACCCTCTGCCTCTCGCTCTCTGTGCGCTGGAATAGGCTCTGGCAGACCCTAATGAACCAGAGTTCAGGAATAAGCGGAAATAGAAGATGAATGAATGAATGAATACTTTTACTGTGACTGGATTAATTTTTTTTAACTCAGACTGCACTTCTGAATCTTTGCTGACTTTACCTACATCTGCATTGAGCAAATGCATTTAATTTATTTATAAATTATTTGATTAGCTCTGCAGCACCGCAGGGGGCTAAAATAGGTTTTTAAACCAGTTTTATTTCCAAATTATTTGTATTATTTTGATCTATTTAAGGTGAAGGGATAGTTGGAGGCCTTGTGCAGTGCAGGTGAAGATAACCAATGTAAAAAATACCGGCTAGTGGCCCTGTAATAGACTGGCAGCAGTTCGGGTGTACCCCTTCTTTTCACCCTATGTGTGCTAGAATATGTTCCTGCACCCCCCCCCCCCCGAATTAACCCAGAATTAAGGAATAAGCGGATATAGAAGATGAATGAATTAAGGAATATGAGCTAGTCACCACATGCTGTACAAGATATGCCATGTGAAAATCTGCCATACATCCACAGTCTATATCAGCTTATTCCTAATCAGGACCACAGGGATTCCCAGTTGTTATGGGGTCATAACAGGTTGCCAGTCCATTGCAAACAAACATCCACATACAAATGAACAACCCCCCACACACACACACACACCGAAACAATCCTATGGGCAATTTAGAATAACTAATTAAGCAAACATAGATGTTTTTGTACTGTAGAAGGAAACTGGAGCACCTGGATTAAACCCACACAAGTCCACACAAAAAGTCCCTGGCTGGTGATACAAACATGCAACCTTCTTGTCGTAAGACAACAATGCCAACTACCAAGCTGTCTTGCTGCCCTTTGGTGCAAAACATTTATGTGATTTCATGACATGAGATGTGCTGATTTAGCACATTGTTGGCTAAACATCTGATGCATATGGCACTGGACACACCTAGAATTTGAAATTTATTTATGTGCATAAGTCTGTGCATCATTTTGTGATAGTTACTGTAGGAATTCTGTATCATGTATCAGAGGGAGGGACGTAGAATCTTGGCTTAATCCCTGAAGTGTTTATTCTGCCTTTTAGAAGAATGAGATGGATAAGAGGGCAGAGATCAAACAGGGCAACTTCATCAGGCTGTTAAAGAGGCAATACCATGGCTGTAAAAAGAGAAAGAAAAAAAGATTCACTAGCAAAGCACACACATACCCAGCACACTACCTCTCTCACCAGCTGCCCAATTTAAACTTGATGGATGGAGCTCCTAATGAAGTCATTCTCTGTTTACAACCCTTTTCTTTTTACTAGTGAGGTCTGGATGAGCCTTTGATGGTGACCTCACACTTACACCATGTTTACATACAGGGCAGAAAATAGAGATCAGGTTTGGAGAACAAAATTGCAGATGTTTAAGGAAAGAGAATGTTTATTTAGGATACCTGTGTAAGAACGAGAAAGCAAATGAAAAACTTTAAATGGCATTAGCATTATATGAGTAAGTAAGCCTATAAAAAGCCCCCAAAATGGGGGAGGCTAAAAGAAGGGGGAAGGGGTAGAAATAGTGAATGAAACTAAGAATAATTAGAAAAAGTGAGTAAGAAAGCAAGTGAGAGACAGAGCGAGGATAGAGGAGGGGCTACAAGGAAATATGGGGAGGGGAGAGATAAATAAAGGGCTGTGTAGTCACCTCCCCCTTGCTCCTGTGGAGCTGAGTTGCATGACCCCAAAAAGCTTTGTGAATTTCACTGAATAGCCAGAGAGTGAAATAGAGAGAGAGAGAGAGACTGAGAGAGGGAGGGAGAGAAAAGGAGGAAGGCTCTTAGATAAGAAAGTGAGACAGAGGAGGATGAAAGAAGAGACGAAGGGAGAGAGAGGCAGCAGCAGTTGATCTGATCTCTCTTAGGCATGTCATGGATTTATGGAGCAGTAGTGCAAAAGTAAATGAACTGCTCTGGAATTTTTTTACCTGGTGGAGCGGAATAATTAGGAATATTGTGCGATTCTAAAGGAATAGTCTGGAACTACGAGTCTGTGTGATTTTTGTGATGCCTTCTGTGTCTCTAAATATGCCACCGGCGATGGCTGGACGTTCTCGGACATGGGTCTGCCTTTCCTGCATGTTTTGGGTAAGCCATAGGATGTTGTTAGATAGATCTGAGTACATGTGCGACACACAACTAAGTTGAGCCCATGCTTCTATAAATAAGGTGATGCTAAAAGTGCTGCAAGTTTAAATGAAGATGCGTATCACCTTTTTTTGGCTGCCTTCACTTCTTGCATCATTATACAAAAAAAATCTTCAGTGTGACATTTGCCCTAATCAGTATGATTTAATGCCTCATTTTTCTCCGATCAGTAACTCTGGCATGATGAGGCATGGCAGACTTGCCTGACCTCTGCTCTTCTAATTAGTGCTCTTCTTTAAGAATGTGCAGAAGGAAAAAAACTCATATTCCCCAAAAGACATGTGTCCATTCACTGACAAACTAGACAGGGAAGTGGAGCATCTTTAGCTTCCCTGTGGGGGTAAGATTAAAGGGGTAGGCTTGTTCCCTTGAGGTGTTCAGGATCCTACCTAGCAGGAAGACTATGATAGTGCAGCTGTAGGGATAATCATATAGAAACATATAGATGTGGGAAACAGGCATTAATGAAACAGCTGTGAATTTCCAAGAGCTTAAAATCAAACCTGTCGATTGAGTTTTTTATGATTTCTTGAATAAATATGTTATTTATGATGACAGATTCCTCTTTTAAATAGTAATACAGTCATCTGGTAATATTAAATAAACCATTGAGAGAAGAGAATAGGAGGATGAGTAGGTCTTTTGGTCTGTTAGTCAATATGAAAAAAAAGGTTAGAGGAAGACATAATTGGAAAAAAATCTAATAAAATAAAAAAAGACTTATTTGGACAAAAAGGAAGAGAGGATAAAGAATAAATTGCAAATCAGAGGCCAGGTTGTGACATTGCCCTGTGTGTGTGTGTGTGTGTGTGTGTGGTCTGTAAATAAGATCTGAAATATATGACTGCGGACTCCCGAGACAAAGTGTTACTCAAAAGATTTTGAAGCTTTTTAGCCACTCATTCAATCAATGTCCATTAACTCATGCTAATTTGATATTGAGTATACGTAAAGGCCCAAGGTCAATCCACTTCTGCACTTTGACTTTGGACACCAAAACAAAGCTCAAATGCCAAGGCCACATGGAAGGGTACTGTGGTTGTCCTAGGGGGTTTTAGATTTCCTTTTTTTAAGAAATGGTCATTTGTGAGGAAGTGAGAACCAATCAATCATTATGCGGTCAATGAGAATGAGTGCTAGCTAATAAATAAGGAAATATAAAACTAGATTTGTAGATTTGTGTTTTTGTAAAACCTTCATTATTTATTAATTGTTCAAGATGTGATTTATAACACAGACTAATGTGATTGAAGCCGTTGTATTATTAGGGTTTCACTACTTATTAGCGTATCTGTGCTCAGAAATTTGCTTACTCTTGCCTCTGTTCAAGCAGGACTGGATGAAGGAGTTATTTCGTTACCTTTCTAATGGTGGCATGTCTCAAAGCCCTTATACACGCTTTAATAAACAATTTGTTTCACTTTGTTTGAGGTATCTTTGTCCGGGGCATGTCCATCTCAGCAGCTGTATGTTTGGGATCATTCTGAGTAAGCTGTTAAACTGGTTTGTAGGGAAAAGTGAAACTCAGAGTGACATTTTGGAGAGAGCCTGAAACAACATGAAAGGCCATGTGATTTATGATGTCTTGCACCCACAGTGCCACCACTGCATGCTTCACTGACCATCACAGCTTTCCTGTTTTCTACTAATACTTAAGCTGCAGTCTGGAACATCAAATGATCCTAATCAGCCATCTTCCTTCATCTTTTCCCTTTCTCTTTCACATATTTTATTGGCTCTCTGGCACTGTTCTTTACAATCATTCCCCTTCTCCCACTTCTACTTTTTAAAAAAATCTCTGTCTTGCTATCGAGCCAGGATTTCTTTCTTTTTTTTTTTTTTTTTTTTTTACAGTCTAGCCATGTTTATGCGTCTGGATCTTTACAGGTATCTTTGTCTCTTTGAATCTATATAACATATGCTTTTAATTTTGGCAGAGTAGTTTGTGCATCTCTCTCTCTCTCTCTCTCTCTCTCTCTCTCTCTTTTTCTGTTGCTTGATCTAGTGTCTTCTTCTGATGCAAGCAAGTGTCTGGGAATTTGAACATATGTCTAGGATGTCTTGTTCTATGTGCAGGACAAGTGAACAGCACTTTTATTTTTGTTGGCTAAAGAGAGGAATCAATCCACAGCCTACAAAATGCATTCGATGGATGGTCAGTTTCTACTTATAAGAAGATTGTTGTATACATTTTAAATTATCATCCCAGATTCTTTTCTGGACAGCATTACGTATCTTAAACTATGTATAACCATCTATTTTTGAATAAATATTTTATATATTGTCTGGTTCAATACAAATTTTAAATTAAAACGTTCAGAGAAATTTTATTGAAAGAATTCTAAAGCCTACATATACATCTAAAATTCTAAAGAAATTTTATATTAAAAAAATTTGGGATGGCCATGTGCTGGTGTGTCGAATTCTTTTTTTTGATACCCTTACTGATTCGCTCTCTATTGCAACCTTGACTTTTGTTGCATCCTTGACCGATTCTGGAATTTTCTAAATGAATAGACGAATCTAGCATTCCAGATTTGTCTGGGTGGCTGAAGATAGAGAAACTCAGTAATTAAAGGCTTCATTTAAATTAGAACAAATTGCAATGTCATTAAAATACACATACCTGATGTCTGGATTATAAATATTTACACAGCATCTTAGAGAGCATTGACCACTCTGGACCTGGTTCAGAAAATGAAAGAGGTGCCGAAACCTGGTTGTAATTACATTTGGAAACGGCTTGATACCCAGGCCCCAAGTGGGACCCCCTATGTGGTATTTTCTGAGAAGGAGGCCTCCTATAAGGGCACTCTTTGTTCTTTTGGTGCACACCGATACGGTTCAGTGTGCAACATTGCAGTAAGACATGTATGCTTATACAAGTGACTTTTTAGGAAGCAAGATATGTAATGTTTACTTTGGTACATAAACTTTGTGCTTTCAGTTTTATCTCTGTAGGATGCATAAGAAAATCTACAAGAAAAAAGAATTATAACACCACGTAAAGTCTTATAATAAGTATCAAACACATTTTAAGCTATAAACAATAACATCCCACATGTACAGCACTATACGAGTCTACCCTGTTTCATTCATTCATTCATCTTCTATACCCGCTTATTCCCAAACTTTCTGGGGTCACAGGGGTCTGCTGGAGCCTATCCCAGCGCACAAGGGGCAGGGGGGAGAACATGCAAACTCTGCACAGAAAGACCCTGGCCCAGGATTCAAACCCAGGACGTTCTTGTTGTGAGGCGACTGTGCTAACCACTGCGCCACCATGCCGCCTCTACCCTGCTTTTTTTAAATTAAAAAATTAAATACAATTCATCCAAAGTAGTAGATAAATACAAATTTCCTGGTATGATCATGGGTCTACTGATGTCCAAGTTAGGTGGCCCGCTGGCACCTCATTAGTGTTCAATAATCTTATTATGTTTCATTTTCTGAATAAATTCAATGAAAGGGTACAGGTAGCATTTAAGCATTAAACACTTAGGTCCAGCAAGAATGCTCGGTTCCTAACATACATATTGCCCTCATTTCCTGTCCAGATTGGAAACAGGTGCTTTAAATAAAATTGATTCTTGTTTGGGCGACAAGGTGGCGTAGTGGTTGGAACGGTTGCCTCACAACAAGAAAGAATTGTTTCTTTCTGCAAGGAAACAATTCCCATGCAAGGAATCTTTCTTTGCTGAGTTTGCATATTTCCCCTATGCCTGCATGGGTTTTCTGCATGGGCACTCTCGTTTCCTCCAAGGGAGGATTGGTGATTCTATTTTGCCCCTAGGAGTAAGTGTAAGTGTATGTGGCCCTGCGATGGACTGGCAATCCGTCCCTTTGTGTGCTGAGTTAGGCTCCAACAGACCACCATGACCCCGAATTAGGGAATAAGCAGTTACAAAAGATGAATGAATGAATGTTTCTTGTCTATTTACACTCCTTCTGCAGTCACAGAATAGTACCTTTTGTGGGAGAGAGTTTATTCAGACATGTGCAGCATTTCCGGCTTAAACTAGCGACCTTCATTAAAGCTGGTGGATCTTATAGCTGGATGGTATAAAATATTTGATAGGGGTGAAATATTGGGATTTGGCACATTTATCTAAATTTATCTCATATATCCAATTGAGCATTTCAGTGCCTTAATTAAGGGTCCCAGTAAAAGCAGCTTGGCGTTATAGGGTTAAAAAAAAGGATTTTTTGTAATAGTTTGGAGGGAAGACCAATACAGTGTTCCGGGAAATGGCTCCTTTGTGGAGAGTTTGTATGTTCTCCCTGCACCAGTGTGGGTTTATTCTAGGTACTTTGATTTTCTTCCATAGTCCAAAAAGAGTACATTAGGTTGATTGGTAACTCTAAATTGCTGGAAGTGAGTGTGTGTGATTGTTTTGTCTATGTGTGGCACTGCGGTGGACTAGCAACCTTTTCAGGATGTACCCCTGCCTCTTAAGCTATGTGTGCTGGGATGAGCTCCAGCGCTCCCCCCGTGACCCAGAGTTAGGAAATAAGCAGGTATAGAAGATGAATATGTTGTATGTTGTAGCATTACATTATGTATGTTGTAGCATTACATTATACCTTTATCGGAACTAAGACGATAACCCTGAACACAAAGCCCCTGATCTCCATTATCACATGCTGGGTTAATATTAGAGTTTAAAAAAAAAATCAGTCCTGAACATCTTTGGAATGAACTGGAATGCTGACTGCACCCCAGACCTCCTTACCTAACATTAGAGTCTGATCTCACTAATAGTGTTGGAGCTGAATGAAGAGATATCTCACTGTCAAGCTTTGAAATGTAGTGGAAAGTCTTATGAAAGGGTTAAGTTTGATCAAATAGCAAAATGGAAATGAATATAATGGCAATATAATGTATTTACTTGAGCACACTTGACTGACACCCAGAACATACAGATAGAAATCTTTCTCAGTCACTTATCTTTCCGTAACAATATTTTACTCTAAAAAGGCAGATTTTGATTAATAGATCCATGCATGTTTCTAGAAGAGTGAGATTTTGTTTCTAAATTATGACCCCAAGTCTAAAGCCAACTGGGCTTTTGTTCTGGTTTAATGTTTCCTTATTAAGACTCTGAGCTCATGCTGCTGCAATTCGAGTAACATAGAGTCATAGTAAATGTAAAAAATATCTGTCTCACATTGAGACATATTAGACTGTTATTATACGGTGATATTTCTTTCCGTAAGACATTCTGTCAGCAGGTATAGCGAATTGGAGTTCTGTACTGTGTTGATAAACACCTTTTCTGATTGTGACCAAAAAACATGCATCTTAGCCAAAGGTCTGCCTAGGCAATTTTCATGAACTGCCATACAAGGTAGTGATTAAAGCCCTGGTTATATTTCTACTAATTCATTTAAGCAAGATTAAATACCACTAATATAGTGTCATAAATTTGGAACACTTTACTTATTTTATTCTAATAGTTTTGACTTTTGAAAAGCTAGTAGAAAATATATTTTTTTGCTCTTTTGCCACACAACTTGTTTACATCGCAGAGCAGGTACATGATGTCTTTAAAGCATTTTTAACAATGCCCAGTCCCTCTTAGACTAAACTTTAAAATAAACACTAGTTTTAAGTGTGTTAGAGAAGTTGAGAATAATTATTAAGTTGATAATAATTATTAAAAAGGTGACATTATTGCCACGAATATATATTTAGTAAGTGAAACGAACAAATATATATATTGCCATAGTAAGGATGTCTATAAAGCTGTATCTTGGATCTGGTTTCAGTTTGAGGAGATGTATGGATCTCAGAACCCGATGGGAAAGGCTTGCCTGTCAAATCTCATTTATTAATACTACTCATGGAATAGGAATGGGGAGAATTATGTGATGTGCTATTAAACCTAGGAGTAATTTCCCTTATAGGACTTTCTGAAACTAGCTGCACCTGAGATTTTCCTGGGATTATGAGAGATAAAAACATGATGTTGGAAAGAAATTGTTTTGTACTAAATGAAAAACATATGAGCCTGGTAGACTAAAAGGTCGCATTCCAATCCCTCCTCTGTTGGATATTGGGAAAATGAAATGGTCATGGGCTAAAAGGCATTTGTTTTAACCTTTTAGGGTTCAATTGAAAAGTGGTTAGGTTGACCGACTCAACCCAACCACAGAGGCCTATTAGAGCCATTCGCTTTGTAAAATAAGTGTTCATAAATATAACTCTGGGCTATAAAATTGAATTAATGAATCTGCTGGCGTCTGGGCCAAACTCATTTCAAATGCACCTTTTCTGCCATGGGAATGTTTTTGATAAAGCATTCCATCTGGGAAACATGCCTCATGTACTTTTCTAGAGACTTAACCGTTATAGCATAACATTCCCATGTTTTCTGTATCTCTGTCGTTTCACATGTTTACCATGTTCTGCGTCAAAATTCCCACTTGAACACATTGTCAGATAAATATGCCTAAATTAGTGAGAAGGCCATACTTTAAATCCTGTCTTTAGTCTTGGCACAATCAGTCATTCTCAGTGTGGGACAGGGACAGCAGGCAAGCTGCCACCAGTCTGTTTCTTAAAGAAAGAATTTATGTTTGTCCTGCTTCTCTGGTGTCCAAATAATAAAATGGGTTCTGTGCACAGTGAAGGAGTAAGAGAGTATGTTGGACATGATGGAAGTTGTGAATGTACTGGAATAAAGTAGTGCTGGTGGTTTATATCTATCTATCTATCTATCTAT
>JAOTQW010000038.1:10735403-10753851 GCA_026260075.1 Sisor rabdophorus | reverse complement strand
ATATCTCAATGCAGCACAACAATTTAACCGGTTCTTTATAGAAATTATTTTCAGGTTGTGTACCGAAAGAATTCTTCTTATTTTAATATAAATTAAAAAATGCTTAGATACTCACAAGTATACAAAGTAATTTGCTTCAACACAGTCAAAAACAATATTAGGACACTTCACATGGTGTTTTCACTTAGTGATCATAATCATGGCCTTCTATTATTAGCGCCATCTCCAGCCTGTATGTAATTTTTTAGAATAGTCCTAAGTGCTGTATATAATTATGCTGTTGAATGGGTATTTTTTAAGCATTGTTCTTATTTGGTCTGCATGGCCGTACTCTACTATATCATTTGGAATGCTGAATGAAGGCAACGGCACTGCATTTTCAAAGGCACACCTTTATTATGGAAAAGCACAGGAAACACACAGAGTTATTCCATATCTCTTATTTTGGACAAGTGGCTAAAAAGACACCTCGGATCCACCCAGCACCTCCTCTTGACCGAGATTACACAGACCAGCCGTTCCCCTATTTAAGCGGATAGGTCAATTCTCTAGGTTTCCAGAAAGTAGCACATATGTAACTGCTTAAATGAAGCTGCTAACTTTGGCTGATTGTTATCTATTGTAGCATATGGATGTAATGCAACTAGATATTAGAACAAATACCGTTTGTGGCCACTGATGATATGTAACTATGTCCTATTTGGACACTGAATAGAAGGATGAGCCAGTAAAGAAACACTGATGGATTCTGGCCATATAGGGCTTAGTGGAATTAGGAAAAGTCCGGCTGCCACTTAGTCATAAGTGTAAAAAAGACTAGAGGAAAGAATTCCAGAATATTTACAACATGCAATACACCTGACCCAAATACTACCTTAAGATGTGGTTGTGGTTCAAATCCCATCTGAGCGGCACAAGCGCCGTCTGTGTAGACTTAGTTCAACCCAGTCACAGTCTAAACCTAAGAAGTAAACATAGTAATGGAAAGGTTTATATTTTTCTAAATATCGATAGAACAGTTTATGTTTCATGCAAAAAAAAATAAAAAGGGATGAATCTAAATGTATTTTATACTCAGAATGATATCTGCCTCAGCAAGCTCTAATTAAAAATTATTTTGATTCTTTTTTAATGAATTTTATGAATAAAACCAAGAGTTGTTTCATTATTCATTTTTGGCTTCTTCTGTTATTTTTAGGGCTCGACTAAATCTACCAAAAGCATGGAGTCACGCCGGAGACCCTCCAGGTAAAAGCATCTCAGCTGCCCATATATGTTTTTCTTCTCTTGTTGGTGTCTTTGGCTATTTATAGTGCCTATTTATGAAAGATGGACGTTTGATTGTGCATGCTTTGCATGTTGATGACATACACAGGATTATGCTTACACAGATTTTGTCACAGCTGACAGCCAACCTTGTTGGCCAGCATCCCAGTGTCAGGATTTTAATATCACTGCAGTCACTTGCACCAGCCAAGCATAAGGATTATAAAAAGTAAATGGCTATTAATTTTACTGGCACCAAATAACAATTTACACATGGCCTCAAGAAGAAATACAATAAAATATGACAGAAAACAGTAATAAAATATGTACCATCTAAGTGCACAATTAAAAAAATAAATTAAATTACTCCGGAGGCGCAGTGGCATAGTGTGCGGAGTTTGCATGTTCTTCCTGTGCTTGCGTGGGTTTCCTCCAGGTAATCTGAATTCCTTCCACAGTCCAAAAACATGTGCGTTTGATTGATTGGTGACTCTAAATTGCCCAATGTGAGTGTGAGTGGGTGTGTGTGTGTGTGTGTGTGTGTGGCTCTGTCATGGACTAGCAACCTGTTCAGGGTGTACCCCTGTGTAGGCATTTTGCCCTATGTGCGTCGGGATAGGCTCCAGCAGACCCCGTGACCCCGAGTTTAGGAAGAAGCGGGTATAGAAGATAAATGGATGAATGAATAAACTACTGTATATTATAGTATAAATATTTTTTGGAAGTTTTTTGAAAATTTTGCAAAATTGCAGATTGTTTAAGGATAAACAAGGGGGGCTTCTAAGTAGGGGAAATTAGGACAAACGTAAAGGGGCCCCTTTACATTCATGGTCTTTGGGGGCCCAGAAGTCTATTTTATTAGTAGTAACAGTAGTAGCTGTAATTAAATAGAACGTTTGGTGGAGGATCGGTGTGGTATGGGGTCAAACTTTATATACCCTTATTCAGGCCAAAAGTGCTAGCAGCGCCCTAAACCAAAGTGATTACAATACTAAACCATCAACCAACCAACCAACCAACCAACCAACCAACCAACATCACCTATGGGTATTGCATGTAGATCAAACTGATAAGCTGTTTATATGAGAGATTAATTAATGCGAATAAAGTTTCAGATCTTAGTTATTTACTCTTCCCTTGCGCTTTTTCTCCACTCTTCAATCTTCAGCTTCTCAATTTAGGTGAACCTGTTCCTAATTCGAATTCCTAGATTCGGTATCGGCTACATAATATAAACAAAAGTTTTTGTTGGGATGAAAAATTTTGATCATCACATTCACCTGTGGGCGGCGCAGTTGTCCTGGGTTCGAATCACGGGGTCTTTCTGTGCAGAGTTTGCATGTTCTCCCCTGCGCTTGCGTGGGTTTCCTCTGGGTACTCCGGTTTCCTCTCACAGGAATGTGCATTAGGGTGATTGGTGACTCTTAATTGCCCATAGAGGTGAATGTGGGTGTGTGTGTGTGTGATTGTGTGTGTTGCCCTGCAATGGACTAGAGATCTGTCCAGGGTGTACCCCCTGCCACTTGCCCTATGTGCGCTTGGATAGGCTCCAGCAGACCCCTGTGATCCTGAGTTCAGGAATAAGCGGGTGTAGAAGATGAATGAATGATTGAAGTAACATCCGCCTGTGTGTATTTTAAACGTCTCATTTTTATTTCACTCCCCAAAAATATCCACACTTTTGCAAATGCATGAATCTGAGAATTGCTCACTTAGCCATAGTAGTATTAATGATTACAGGTGAGAAGATCTGTAATGTATTCAATGTTTCACTTCATAACAATGGTTCAGTGATGTCGAGTCAGTAGCAACTTAAGAACATCATAGGGCATCGTCATGCTGGAACAGGTTTTGGCCTTAATTCCAGCAAAGGAAAATCTCAAAGCTCTAGTGTAATAACTATATTATTAGTAACGAATATATACTATGTTGCCAAAAGTCTGTGGTCACCTGAACATCACAAATACATGTGATTTTAAATATATTATTTTGGATTTTTTCCCATTTTGCTATTTGATTTTACTACATTTTATAGCTTGACTGTGAGATATCTCTTCATTCAGCTTCAACATCTGGAGTGGTGTTCAGATCAGGACTTTGTGTTGAACTCTCTTTTTTTTACTCTAATAATAAGAACACACCATGTCTTAACATGCTAAAAACAGTGTTGGGGTCTCCTAGTTCCAGTAAAGGAATAATGTACAACATACAAAACCATTCTAGACAAACTGTGTGCTTCCATATTTGCAGACTAAAGAGAAAGTAAATATGATGAACAGGTGACCAAAAACCTATAGTGGCAATATAGTGTGTGTCATATTGATCCTCTTATTATTGTTTGTAAAAAGGTTTGCATGGTAATAAAGAAAATTCAAATCAAACTTAGTTTCTGTTATTGATAGGAAACGGTTTCAGGTCAGTGTAATGAGTGGAGTATTGGCAGTTTGTGCAATTTGTGTCAGGGTTTGACTCGAAGCTTGGAATAGTTTTGGTTGAATTCTACATGAGCTCCCTGTGATCATGTACGTCAGGTTAGTTCTGTATATGACTGGTCGTCCCTGGTGTGGGGTAACCATCGTTTAGGTCAACCTATTGGACTTTTTGTTCAGAATTGAGAACTCTTAAAATAAGGCCTGGCAGTTCCAGGAAACGCCCAACATCCACTGACCAAGAAAAGCACGTACTGCAATTCAAACTGCTTTATCACTATTCAGTGCTGTTTAGTGATCTAACCATGGGTGGAATTTATAGCAACAGTTTGGAAATGAACTGTTGGTAAATATATTTCATTTATTCATCTTCTATACCCACTTCTATACTCCTGAAATCAGGGACATGGAGGTCTGCTGAATCCTATCCCAGTGCACATAGGGCAAGAGGCAGGGGAGACACCCTGGACCAGTCTCCAGTCCATCACAGGGCCACACATATAATAACAACCATGCATACTCACATTCACTTTTATGGGCAATTAAGAGTTACCAATCAACTGAAAGTACATTCTTTTGGACTGTGTTTTGGGCATTGTGAGAGGAAACCGGGATACCCAGAGGAAACCCACTCAAGCGCGGAGAGAACATGCGAAAATCCTGAAAAATCATGAAAAGTGATACTGTGATTTTTTTATTTTCCTACTCTGAGGATCATCATTCAGGATTGTTTCACAATGTGGTATGGCGAAGCTCTTGTGAATCTACACTGGCAGCAGAAGATGATGAAAGAAAAGAACAAAATAAGAGTCCTTTCATATTCATGCACCTCAGCATAACATCTTTAAAGATGATTATATTTACATGCTTGGACTCAGACTGCACTTCATTCAACCATTAACTTTAATCATTAACTGAACAGCAGCTGTTGGCCAATACAGACACTTCTACCCATGTGCTATTTACTTTGTCCATATGTTCAAAATCTTTCCCCTCTTTTAATCCAATTGCTTTTGAGTTGTATAACATTTAACAAGATTTAATACTGGCTACAACACAGCGTCACTAACGTCTGGATTTAATGACCAATAAGACTGGGGCAAAATTGACAGGAGGAAGAAACCTGGAGAGGATGAAGACTAAGAAGAGTTTGTCGGAAACAGGATAGTGGGATTATACCAGTTCAGAGTCAAATACAAACAATATTCTGTGTGTTGAACGGATGTTCTGGATCAGTGTATCGCAAAAATATATATAATTGGTAAAGGATGAGCACAAGACAGTCAGCTACAGCTGCAGTGCAGAAATTAATAACTTGTTTTTCTCTTTATCTATCAATCCATCAATTTATCCATCTATCCATCCATCTATGTATTCATCTATTCATTATTCATTAATTCAGACATCCATCCATTGAATTATTATCCATCCATCCATCCATCCATCCACCCATCCATCCATCCATCGATTAATTATTCATCAATTTAGACATCTATCCATACATTAATGTATTATTCATCATTCCATCTATGCATCCATGCATCCATCCATCCATCCATCTATCCAATATTTATATGTATATATAAAATGTCCACCTCCCAGAAATAAGGTCGTGGGTCTTTCTGTGTGGAGTTTGCATGTTCTCACTGCGGTTACTCTGGTTTCCTCCCTGTCCTAAATATATACATTAGGTTGATTGGTGATTCTAAATTTCCCATAGAATTGTGTGTATGTTGGTTGTGTATGTCTGGCCCTGTGATGGACTTGTTTAGGCTATATCCCTGTCTCTCACACTGGGATGTGTTATAGTATAAACCCGCTTGCGTGGGTTTCCTCCAGGTACTCCAATTCCTCCCACAGTCCAAAAACATGTGCATTAGGTTGATTGGTGACTATAAGTTGCCCATAGGAGTGAATGTGACTGTGTGTGTGTGTGTGGCCCTGTGATGGATTGGTGACCTGTCCAGGGTGTACCCCCTACCTCTCATCCTATAGGCTCCAGCAGACCCCCGTGACCCTGAAAGTTCAGAGGGTTAACAAGCGGGTTTGCAAGATGAATGAATTAAAGAATGAATGTATGCATGATATTGTTTATTTCTGATTTATTATGAGTAGCATTGTTGCTGAGCCGCTCTAAAGCTTCTGCGACACTGCTGTAGGATTGTTTAAGCATGTGTTTTCTGCTTGCGTCTGTTTTAAACACACTTAATTTAATCAGCGCTTAAATGCAATTGGCCTTGGAGAGATATGCGCAGGTAATTGGTGCTGGTAGGCAAAACAAAGCTTTTGATAGAAAGCTCCTGACTCAAAGCAGATTTTTCTGGTCACAGCATTCCTCCTAGAGAACAACCCAAACCTCTGTATGATCTGTACGTCATGTGTAGAGGCAGTGCCATGGATGGAGATGGATTATAAAACATGCTCCTGTATGAACAGATCACAGATATTGTGGGTTTGTACTTGTGCCACAAATCAAATCTATTCTCATTTTTTTTCTATGGGGGGAATGTGGTTAGCGATTGGGGGCAAGATTGTGGTTATATCTTCAACCCAAATTCATTCCATGCAAGTGACAAAATTGTTTTGCTTGGTCTGCTCGGCCGCACACTTGGAATGCGGCACATTTTCATATCTTGCTTGTTTATCTCCACCATCAATCTTTCGCCACTGTGGTTTTTTTTTTTACTTTGCTTTAAACCAAACTGAAAAGCAGATATGCCCTGATTTTGTGCCATGCTGTTTTTTTCTAACAGCATAATTTAGTGATGTCATTCCATGCAGCCTGATGGGAAAAACTAGACTCTTCTTAATTTTTATTTGTGTAGTGGTAAAAAGTTTGCAGTAAGAGAAACGTCTTTTCTGAACACACACACACACAAAAAGCTTTGAGGTTTTGGAGCATGACACACAAACCGAATATCTTGAACTTCTCCATATATGGTTATGTAAGCATGGAGTTATATAAAACTCTGCTGTGAATATTCAGTCCCGATCAGATTTCAGGTTTTCAAACGTTTGCTTTTTTCCCTTAATTTAATCATTGTTTGTTTCTGTATGTCATGACCGCCACTTTTATTTATTCTTTTACATTGTGTCCTCCCACCAGCCGTAGCGTGAGTCTGATCCAGGCAATGGAGGAGAACTACGAGTTGGACTTGGTGTACATCACAGAGAGGATCATATCGGTGTCATTTCCAAGCAGCGCAGAAGAGCAGAACTACAGTGCCAACCTTAAAGAGGTGGCCAGCATGCTCCGCTCCAAACATGGAGATAACTATCTGGTGAGGAAGGTTCTACTTATATTCTACATATATATATATATATATATATACCAGGATCTGCCTGTAGTTACTGTATTAATTGCAGCTTGGTGGTGCTGGGAATCATGCCCTGATCTTACAATTAGAATTCCAGTGTGTGAAATCATACAGTATACAATGATTCCTTGACCTAAATCGAACCCTGCTGGGCTTTTTCCTGCTGTGTGTTTACCTTTGTTTGGATGAAAATACAGTAATAACACTCAGGTGCGAGACAAATCATGGTGAGATGATCTCACTCTGGGGTTTTTTCTGCTGTATCCCAGCTGTCTGAAGGGTGAGAGGCAGGAGAGGTACACCCTGGGCAGGTTGCATCACAGAGCCTTACAGCAAGAAGGTCCCGGGTTCGATTCCTGGGCAGGGGATCATTCTGTGCTGAATCTTTTCCCTGTGAATGCGTGGGTTTTTTCTAGGTTGTCAGGTTTTCCTCCACAATACAAAAACATGTCAATTAGGTTGATTGTGATTCTAAATTGCCCATAGGAGTGAGTGCCTGTGTCTGTGTGTCTGTGTGTCTGTGTGTGTCTGGTGCTTGTTTGTCCATGTGTTGCCATGCGATGAATTGGCATCCTATCCAGGGTGTAACCCCTGCCTATTGCCCTATGTGCGCTGGGATAGGCTCCAGCAGACCCCTGTGACCTTGATTTAGGGAATAGCGTGCATAAAAGGTGAATAAATAAATGAATCTAATGTATATGTTTTTGACCTGTGTGTGGAAACTGGAGTACCGAGAGTGAACCCACACAAGCACAGGGAGAACATAGAAAGGCCCCTACCAAAGTGATAAGGTTACCTAGAGTTGAATCTTAGTTGAATCTGTCATTGTTTTCATTGCTAATTTTTAACCTTACATTCAGTACCCAACCCCCCAAAAATTTAACAGCTCCATTAATGTATAGTATTTCCTTACAATCATGTTTTTTGTCTTTCAGCTCTTCAACCTGAGTGAGAAACGATACGATATCTCCAAACTGCACCCCAAAGTAAACCCTCACAGTCCTGTTCTCTATATATTTAAACACATCTATGTGTGTTTATCTACCACTTATATTTCTCTGGTCACGCTATGTTTGCTTCAGGTGCTGGATTTTGGCTGGCCCGATCATCACGCTCCAGCTTTGGATAAGATCTGCAGCATATGTAAGGCCATGGACACGTGGATGAGCGCTGACTGCCATAACGTCGTAGTTCTGCACAACAAGGTAGACTGGCAAATGTTGTTTAAGTCTTTAAAAAGCCCCAGTAAAATTCATAACAATTGACCACTTCCAAACAGGATGTGGACAGTAGATGGCGTAGTCATGCTGCTTTCTCCCTTTCTGCTTATTTCTGCCTCATTTGCACCAACAGGAGTCGAGCGACACTTTAAATAGATGCAGCCACCTAGGAGCTCTGAATTTCCCGCACTGTTTGTGTTGCATTTGAGAAGTCTTCTGAGAGACATAATAAAACCAGGGAAATATTCTTTGTGCTCCCTACAGTTTAAAAAACCTTTTGTTGACCTTCTGCACCAAATGAAGTTGCTCAAACTGTTTTCCCAAGGAGATATCTCTTATTATGCTGTTCGCCACCAGTCACACATGCCGCAGAGATGACGAAACACAGTCAGCTAAAGTGTGGAAAAACTCACATGTGCTTGTGAAACAGGAGAACGGAGTCATGAAATTTAATGTATGTTTACATAAACTCCTTGTTCATAGGCAATAAGGTGGACTAGTGACAGGGTGAGAAGGGAATGGGTGGCCTAGTGTTTTAGGTGTTGGACTGATACCAGGTGTTGGTTTGATTCCCAGCACCGCCAAGCCACCACTTTGGGCTCCTGAGCAAGGCCCTTAAATTTCAATTGCTCAGTTATAAGTCTTGATAAGGGCGTCTGCCAATGTGACAACGTGTCAATGTGACAACAATTAGGATTTATAGATTTATTATAGGTTTGTGTTATGGTCGTGGTTGGGGCAGTGGGGGCTCAAATGGTTTAGTTGTTGATTGGAAGAGCGTGAAGACCTGGGTTTAAGCCCTACCCCCACCAATAAGCGACTTTCGGGTCTTTGAGCAAGACCCTTGACCTTTCCTGCTCTCGGGGCACTGTAGCTCTGACCCCGACTTTCTAATATGGGATGTGCGAAGAAACAAATTACACTGTGCTGTAAAGTGTATGTGACAATTAAGGACATCTACAAAAGCTGATATGTTTTTTAAGGTACCGCTTCAAGCTATAGAACAAACCCAAGCTTCAAGCCTGGTCTGGGACAATAAACTTCTCACTTTTCTGTTCAACGTTTGAATGGTGGCACCATAGTTGGCAAACAACCTCAATGAAACTCATTAAACTCCACTTTCCCCCTCCGCTGAGAACCTCTTCTCTGGTCGACATGAAATCTGGTGACATCGTTAACAGTAGCTATGTGGAGATGAACGTTAGAAACTGAAGCTGGTAATCTATCTTTTTTCTAGCGTGAGAAGAAAAGACCGCATCTTTATCGCTCCTAGTGCAATAATGCGCGGACCGAAGCCACCATGCAATGGCGGTTCTATTAAAGTTTGCCTTAAAACTAAAAATGGAAGATTTAATATTAGTATCAGCCCAGAGTCAAAAATCTTTTTTTGACTTTACAGGAAACCATAAAGCTAGGGTTACCATGGTAACCTGTGTTACTCTCTCCAGCTGTGGAAATCGAAGCAGATGATGACTAACTGTTGGAACTATGCAGTAACCGAGAAAGCTGTTGCGGTCGACAGGCCGACCCAATACGCATTCATACACAGTTTCTACATAAATCCATAACACAGACTCTAAAAGTCATGCTCCAATTAAACTCATAATTAAACATCTTTCTGTTGTTTTTTTACTTGGGTTGAGTGATCCAGGACATTTTCACCTACAAGCTGTTTACTGAACTGCAACGTAATGCAATCAGATGTAATAATCACATTTTAGGCTTTAACTTACATTATCTCTTAATCTCTGCATTTCTTTCCTGATATTTGCAGGGAAACCGAGGGAGAACAGGGGTGGTTGTGGCTGCATACATGCATTACAGCAACATTTCAGCCAGGTAAGTCCACCAGTTCCTATTTAATTTACCTCAAGCACTTCATTCAATGACTAGCACACAGGCATACACCTTTGATTAGGAAATGAAAATCAGTATAGAGACTAAAATATGTATGTTCATTTTGGCCTGTATAGTGCAGACCAGGCTTTGGACAGGTTTGCCATGAAGAGGTTTTATGAAGATAAAGTACTTCCTGTGGGCCAACCCTCTCAGAAAAGGTCAGTCAATTTGCCTGCATGCTGTCTACACACCCATACACCTCTTATTCTTCCACTTGTTCACTGTCCATTAGTTGTATACTTCATTCATTCATTCATCTTCTATACCCACTTATGGGGGTCTGCTTGAGCCCATCCCACTGCACATAAAATGAAAGGCAGGGGTACACCCTGGACAGATCAACAGGTTCAACATACAGACACACAACCTCACATTCACTCCTATGGGCAATTAAGTCACCAATCAACCTAATGTATATGTTTTTGGACTGTGGAAACCAGAGTACCCAGAGGAAACCCGCACGAGCGCAGGAAGAACATGCAAACTTCTTACAGAAAGACCCTGTGTCTGTGATTAGAACCCAGGACATTTTTTTGTAAGGCGACCATGCTAACCGCTACACCACCATGCCGCCCTTGTATAGTTCATAGATAATCTATTTTTTTAAATGACATATTAAACTAAATCTTTTAGAGCCAAAACAAATTCATTCATTTATTCACCTACTAACTCGGGGTGGACTGGCGACCTGTCCAGGGTGTACCCACTGCCTCAGCACACATAGGGCAAGAGGCAGGAGCTACACCCTGGACAGGTCACCAGTCCATTGCAGGGCTACATACAGACAAACAACCACACACACACACACACACACACAAAATTACTAGCAAAAAATTGGATGTGAGATAATTATAAGCAGTACCTACCAGGACTTTAAGTAGTTTATGAAGCACTAATTGCTGCTAATTTGCTGCTTGGTACCACCGTTTCCTTATTTTTTTAATTGTCTAATAATTTCACAAGAAATATTACTATTCCTTATAATCTCTTCAGGTGGTTGTATAGCTTTAGGAAGCTATAAGATTGAAGAGCTTTAAAAAAACTCTTTAGGAAATTACATAGATGCCTTTGCAAAAGGCCACAGAGGTGAAGCATTTAGGCTGAATTTGGAGCTCTATTTCTGGAAAAAAATGACACCTTAGATGCCCAAACTACAGCCCACCCATACATTTGGACTGGCGAGCTGAACAATGCAAGGGACATATTTTGAACGTTTAAATTCAAATATACACTATATCGCCAAACGTTTGTGGTCACCTTACCACCAAATTCATATGTGGTTCCTCTCCAGATGCTTTGGTAAGTTGTAGCATTACATTATTCTTTTACTCCATTACTCCAACACTGTTCCAGCATGACAATGACCCTAAGCACAAAGCCCCTGAGCGCCATTGTCACATGCTGGGTTATTATTAGTTTTAACACCACTGAACACCTTTGGCATTGCCGACTGCACCCAGACCTCTTTATCTGACCTTAGTGTCAGATCTCATCTCACTAATATATTGGAAATGACATGACTGAGGAAAAAAATATTAAAAATACAAATAATCTTTTTTTCTGTTCATTCAAACTTCTCCCCTGTTTTTTTTTTTTATTTCGGAGTCTCTTGTTAAAGTATAGTTAGACACTCTGTTGATGAAGCTGGACATTATCCACAAAAGGCAAAGCTCAACGCAGACTTTAACTTTAACTCTGCGTTCTCTGGTTTCCACAGTCCAAAAACAATATACATTAGGTTAATTGATGACAATATCCCATAGAAGTGGGTGTGAGTGTTAGGGTTCCAATAGACCCCCGTGACCCCGAGTTCCAGAATAAGCGGGTATAGAAGATGAATGAATGATTGAATACACTGCTTTTCAAATAATACCAATAATAAATCCTTACTAACAGAGCACTTTTCAACAATAGAGATTTTATTACAGAATCAAATCAAATAAGACAATACAGTGAAATTAACTAAAAAAGTATTATCTGTAAATCAAGAGCCCCCAACTAAGCAAGCCAGAGACTTTAGCGGCAAGGAACCAAACCTCCAATGTTGACAAAATGTGATGAAGCTGGAAATTATCCACAAGAAGCAAAGCTCAACGCACACTTTAAATCTCCTAACTGCATGCCAGTGAAGCACACAAGCACACATGGCTTTTGCTTTTCACGCATTTCTTACACTTATTCGATACCATTCCCTGGATATGGCCCATACCAAACTAAAATGAAACGCTCTTCCAGAGGTGAAGTAACATCCTAAAGGGGTTTAAATGTAGGCATGCTGGTGATCTGTGCTGCCTGTGCTGTTATATGCTGACAGAACCTGTAATTAGCCTTGATTGGTTGTCCACCCGTCTGCAGTTATTATGGGAGGCATGTGTAATGCTAACGTGCCAAACACTGAAGTCTTAAACACACACACACACATACGCTTCCCTTTATGGGGCACACACATATGCACATCCTGACACAGTGGATCTATGGTCTGAAAGATTATGAGGTCATGAGTTCCAGAATTAATATTCTACCCTTGAAAAGCCTTTATATAGCAGCTAGTCAGGGAAACTGTATTATGACTGATCTGACATCCTAACATTCTCCTGAGATTTGCAAAAAGAAAAAATTAACCCCTAACATTAAAAAAAATTACAAGATAAGATTTATTTAATATAATATTTGAAAATGAATCTGACGTTCTCAATAGCAGATTTTTACTCCATGACACCCACTTTCTTTTCAGCCTTTTTTTTAAGAACTTTTTTTGTTGATGAAAACGCTGCTCCTTGATTAGAAGGCAATCTGCTGATGTTGCAGCTCTGCGTGGGAAAGCAAAGTTCCTCTTACCGCGGTCACTGTTTTTCCCTAAGGAAGAGGCCTCAGTGCTAAAGTTGGAAAAATATTTACTTCCTGTTTATAAAAAAAAAAACAAAGAACTAAGAGCCTGTAATAGAAGTTTGTTGAAGGTGTTCCTACACTCAGTGGTCACATGAAATTGTCTCAGGACCGCTAATGTACTTTTAATAATCCCACCCTATAAATATTCATAACATATCCAAGCATTCCTGATTGCATAAGACTATGAATTTTCTTTTGTGTTCTACTTTCTTGGGCTTTTACTGTAGTTCACTTTAAAGAGTAAGAGGGAATTGTGGTAGTGTGTGTTGTGTTCACAAAAAATATTTTGCGGGTTGTTTCTGAGCTTGTGTGTTTACTCTGGGTTCTCTGGTTTCTTTCTATAGTCCAAAAACAATATACATTAAGTTGATTGGTGGTTTCCCATAGAAGTGGGTGTGAGTGTGTGGATGTGGTCATCTACGTGTGGCCCTGCAACTTGCTCGCGACCTGTTCAGGGTGTACCCTGCCTTTCAGCCTATGTGTGCTGGGATAGGTTCCAATAGACCCCAGTGGCCCAGAGTTCGGGAATAAGCGGGTATAGAAGATGAATGAATGATTGAATACACTGCTTTTCAAATCTAACAAAAATCATTCCTTACTTACAGAGCACTCTTTAACAATAGAGATTTTATTACAGAATCAATACAGTGATCAATACATTTTAGTACAGACAATACAGTGAACATTAACGAAAACACTAGTAAATTCAACACTCTGTAAATTAAGAGCCTCCAACTAAGCAAGCAGATACTTCAGCGACAAGGAACCAAACCTCCAATGGTGACAACATGTGGAAAAACTAACCTTGGGAGAAACTCGGCTCAGTCAGGAGGCCAGTTCTCCTCTGACCAGACAAACCAGTTCCATGCTGCGGCAAAGAGGAATATATATATTTTTAATTAATATGCTCTATGTGTAGTCTTCTGTGAAATTTATTTTAAATTTGTATTCATTACGAGTTATTAGTCAGCTTACAGTTGCTATAGTCTGTCATAGAGAATGTTAAATAGCCAATCGGCCGTTTGTAGATTTTGGGAAAATCTCACCTGCAGGGTTGTTGCTGCCGATAAGTAGATGAACAACAATTACATTTGCTTGGGCAGAAGGGCATTACTGCCTAGGAATTTCTCCTGTTGGAGATCAGAGATGAAGTTCCTAGGACATGAACTTTTAATTGCTTTTAATTATTTCCATTGGAAAGTATGAGTAACTGGTATATAAAAGTCCTGTTTGGTTACAATTTATTGTCCTTTATGGAACCAATAAAATATTGATTTATCTGAGTCATCCCGCTGCTTTCCCACTTTCAAGTTCTTGTGAATCTACACTATTAATCTTTTATTTTATTGTGTGTTGCTGTGTGATTTTCAGGTATGTGCAGTATTTCAGTGGACTGCTCTCTGGCCACATTAAGATCAACAACAAGCCCTTGTTCCTGCATCATGTCATCATGCATGGCATTCCCAACTTTGAGTCTAAAGGAGGTGAGTCCTGGCAGTTTTCATGGGATGATTGATCTGCTGAGAACACAGGATTTACTAGATAGCTGTTAGCTTTTATAATGTCCTGTCTTCACCAAGCATAAGAAGCTTGATTTTAGTGTAGTATTCAGTAGTAGCCATGTGGGTAGACCACCCCTTTTTTCTAGTTTTTCCTCTCCCATGAGTTACACTAAGGCCTTGTTTTTGCTCCCTTTCCTTTCTTCTAATTCTTCTAATTCTTTTTCTCTTCATTTTTTTCTATTTCTTGTAAATTTCAGGATGCCGCCCTTTCCTCAAGATCTACCAGGCCATGCAGCCAGTCTACACATCAGGAATCTAGTAAGAACCGTCCTTTGTTTTAAATACCCTCACTTACTACCTTGTCCTGACATTATGTACACACAAACTTCCAGATTTTTTTTTAATGAAAGCCAGTAAATGAAGTGCAGATGTATAGATTGTATTAGGGTATTTACTTCCCACATATAGCACTATAGCACACACACACACACACACACACACACACACATATATATATATATATATATGAGCGCGTAGATGAGAGCATGGCATGTTGCCCGTGGTTTAGCAACTTTATAGCCTTATAGCCTTATAACGGCACGTTGGCACAGTGGTTAGCAAGGTCGCCTCACAACAAGGAGGTCCTGGGTTCGAATCCCGGGCACTGGGTCTTTCTGTGCGGAGTTTGCATGTTCTCCCCGCGCTTGCATGGGATTCCTACGGGTACTCCGGTTTCCCCCCACAGTCCAAAAACATGTGCATCATGTTGATTGGTAATTCTAAATTGCCCATAGGAGTAAATGTGGTTGTATGTGTGACCCCCGTGACCCCGAGTTCGGAAATAAGCGGCTATAGAAGATGAATGAATAAATAAAAATCTAAATTAAAAAACAAAGAAAGGAAGTATTTGGTCTATGGTGCTGTTCATAATTTGGTTGGCCCAAAAGTTCTTTAAACTTTGACACATGGGTTAGTTAATGCAGACTTAAGGTCAAAATCTTCCACCCTTGTACTTTATTATTATGACTTACAGCCTGATTATTCCACAATAATTAGTTTCCTTATATTAAACTTATTTGTAGGGACACCATTTATGCCCACCACTCTTATGTCTCACCGCACATCCAAAAATTACTGCATCCCTGTTATTGGTAGCCTGCGGCCATAAGGAAATCATCCCATTACAATTATTTTTGCTTAATACCAGTGCATGTTTTTAAAAAGCTAGAAAAATCCTGGCAAACTCGAAAGCATAAACAGCACAAGACCCAAATATTATGTTTTTTCCCGTAAACATTCTGAATAAGCTCCATTATCCAGATACATACTTGTGTTAAACCAAAGATTAAGGTATTCCATTCCGACAATCAGACACAGACCTCATTAGTATTCCTGCAGTATTATCTTATACAATCTGCTTTAGCAGTACAACACACATAGGCGTGCACACACACACACACACACACACACAGAGGATATTTTCAGCCTCCCAGTTTTTAGTCTATGGATTTTGTCAATGTTGCTATTTTTCTTTTTCTGAAATTTACAGTAACGTGCAAGGTGACAGTCAAACAAGCATCTGCATAACTATCGAACCTGGTTTACTGCTAAAAGGAGACATTCTAGTAAGTGAATATTGCTGTTTTATCAATGTTTTAGGTGTATTGTATGTCTTGTTTTCTATGGCATTTTATCAGTTGATTAGTTTTAATTAACATTCATTTTATGATATTTTATTATCCTTTAATATATAATATTGGGCAGCACGGTGGCATAGAGGTTAGAACGATCATCTTGGGTTCGATTCCCGGGCAAGGGGTCCTTCTTTGCAGAGTTTGCATGTTTTTCCTGCACTTGCTAGGTTTGCTGGACTGATGCCAGAAAGCCCAGGGTTCAATTCCTACCACCACCAAGCCAACATTGTGGCTTCCTAAGCAAGGGCCTTAATCCACATCTGCTCAGGTGTATAAAAAGAAATAAATAGAAGTCACTCTAAATAAGGACATCTGACAAATTCTGTAAATGTTTACTTTGGGTGCTCTGGTTTCCTCCCACAGTCCAAAAACATGTACATTAGGTTAATTGGTGACCCTTCATTGCCTGTAGAAGTGAGTGTGGGTGTGTGGTTGTTCATCTGTGTGTGGCCCTGTGAAGGACTGGTGACTTGTCCAGAGTGTACAGATTTATTTTCGTTTTATGAAGGTGGTCAAAGAGCTGGACAATTTATTTATCTCTCTATGTAATACTTTTAATTAGCACTGAGGTTTAGGTTTCAAAGCAGCATCCCAACGATGATCTCACTCTTTACTCTAATATGAGGGTGACTTAAATAAAGCTGAATGGCTGAATGTGTGCCAGGGAATTTACATGGTGGCATTAGCCATAAAGAATGCTGTAATTCAATAGAAAGGTTATTAGCATTGAACCAGGTGTGTAAGAAAAGTGGAACAAATAAATTAACTCACTGCACTAGCACTTAAAAGGTAAATAAAGTTTGGAACGTTCTGTCTGGACTGACAATTTATGACAGTGTTTGGTATAGAAAGTGGTAGCTCACTGGTTAAGGTATTAATCGAACACTGTTTACGGTGTTAATTGATCATTGGAAGAGTAGGATTGGCTTCCCAGGACCACCAAGCTGCCATTGTTGGGCCCATAAACCAGGCCCTTAACCCCCAATTGCTCAGTTGTATAAGTGAAATGTAAATGTAATGTAAATTATTGGAAACAGAAAAGAGAGAAATAGTAGTACACTGGGGTAGCCAGTGTAACTTTAAAACATCTTACTGGGGTTGCTCTGACACTATGACCGTCTCGCTCTTCTTTTGTGTTGTCTTCTTTTGCTTCCAACCTTACCAAGTTAGACAAAAACTTCAGTTTCCAACATCATTCGGTTAGCATTGTTTTGTTAGTTGGTGCCTTTTCGAGTTGTGCTTAGGTTTTTGGCCACTTGTCAGTGGTGGCTCAACTGATTCAAGGGTCTTGTTTGCCCAGGAAGACCAGGTTTTAAGCCATCACCGACAGTCAGCCACTGTTGAGACTTTGCTTAACTTCCTGCTCCAATGGCGCTGTATCGTAGTTGACCCTGCGTTCTGACACCAACTTTCTAAACTAGGAAAAAAATAATTTCACTGTTCACTTTTCTGTCTTGTTAGGAACCTATCTGGAGTGAGGCTTCTCTTTGTCTCAGTGTATATGAGAACTAGCTTTTGGTCTTTACTTAAACCCAAAATTACTACAAGACTATAGAATCTGGTTAATTTTGTTTCCGGACATTTGGCAGACACCCTCATCACCCTTGTCTTTTTCATTTATCTATTCTTAACAACTGACGGTTAGAAGCTTTGCTTAGGTGCTCAGCAGTGTACTGAAAATCGCACTCTGATCTTTCAGGTATTGAGCCAACATCTTAACACCTGTGCCACCACTTTTAAGTAAAAACCCATGCGTCTGTCTGCAATCCACACAAAAGAAAGCTCACACATAAGATCACTACATTTTTACAGTGTTTAGAAATATAATCTCAATTGGGTCAACCAACACATTAAGGATACCATTTTGTATTTTATGCAATAAAAACAGTTATATCTTAAATTACATGTAGTGACTCAAAGCCGTGAGATGTTTGCCCCAACCCAAGGTAGACAATTTTCTTCATTTGACTTTGTTTAGTTTGCTTCTGTTCTATGTTTCATGTCTGCCAGCCCAAAGCAAAAGAAAAATCCAATTTCACACATCCTAGGAAACAGGATACATTAACATTTACTAGAGTGACCCATGAGGACATTTCTATTTTTTAGTCTGAGGTTTGATATATATCATATATCCTTCATCAGGTACAGATACATGTGCTGCAGATATTCTTTTCTCAGAAAAACACTAACAAACTCCTGGCCCGTCTGAGAAAATTAATTTAATCTTGGTTA
>JAOTQW010000038.1:10720431-10735337 GCA_026260075.1 Sisor rabdophorus | reverse complement strand
AGGACCTTCTTGTTGTGAGGCAACGGTGCTAACCACTGCGCCACCGCGCCGCCCTCCCAGAATTAGTAAATAAGCAAATATAGAAGATGAATAAGTTACTGGTTAGTCTGTCTTGCTGGTGTAGGATGTAAGTGACTGTATGTTACTGGTAGTCGGATGTATTAGAATAGTCGAGGACAGTTGCTGTTCTCACCATAGCGCATCATTTTTTAGTAAATCTCACAGAAGGATATGGTTAATAGTACCAGCAAATCTTGTAGCCCTGCAAAATAAGTAGAAAAGACTGTGCCAGGCCACAAACTACATTCCCTGTTCTGTTTTTAGCTTTTCAAGTCTCTAGATAATAAGGTGTAAAAGTTTGATGGACCACATACCGATTTCTGCACTTCGTATGTGCGAGAGCAACAGATGAAATGCAAACAACTGTGCGTTTCCATTGTTTCTGAATCCGGTGAAGTACTGAATCGGTGTGTATGATGTAATAGTTTATATTACTGTTATCTGTTTTCCTCCTGCAGCTCAAATGTTATCACAAGCGCTTCCGTGGGCCTTCCAGAGACGTCATTTTCAGAGTGCAGTTTCACACTTGTGCTGTCCATGATCTAGGCCTGGTCTTTGGCAAAGATGAGCTGGATGAGACATTTAAAGGTAAAAATGTCCCTTTTTGTTTTCAAATACCTCCCAAAGCTGCCAATTGTGATTACAGTGCTATAAATTCTGTATCTGTAATCATTCATTTTATTTTCTATACCTGATTATTCACAAACTTTTTGGGGTCACTGGGGTCTGCTGGAGCCTATCCCAGCGCACATAGGTCAAGAGACAGGGGTGCACCCTGGACAGGTAGCCAGTCCATCGCAGGGCCACACATAGACAAACAACCACTCACACTCACTCCTATGGGCAATTTAGAATCAACAATCAACCTAATGTACATGATTTTGGACTGTAGGAGAAAACCAGAGTAACCGAGGAAACATGCAAACTCTGCACAGAAAGACCCAGTGCTATTTGAACCCACGACCTTTTTGTTGTGAGGCGACCATGCTAGCCACTGAACCGCCTCACATTATTTGTAAAATATGCAATTATTATTACACTAAGAATTGACACACATTAGGTACAGCTACCTATGGGTTAAAGGGGGGGTGGACTGATACCAGAAATTTTCAGCATCACCAAGCCACCGCTGTGGGTTCCTGAGCAAGGCCCTTACCTCACAATTGCTCAGTTGTCACTCTGGATAAGGGCGTCTGCCAAATGCTGTAAAAGTAAACAGTTTAATATTAGTTTAACTTAAATTATATGTATATTAAATGTATATTTAAATGAGGAAAAGAAGGGTGTATAATTATGTAGGTGTTTTATAATACCTGTAGGGTTAGTCTCCAATGTAAAGGAGTCTCCAGTGTCAGTGCTTTACAGACATACCACATCATATTATGTATCATGTTTTGTTTAATGATTTAATAATAATGTGGTACATACGATATTTAGCATTTGGTTTGAATCAAAGTTGTTCTAGAACCCAAAAAAAACTCAAAAAAACCTCATGCTGACCAGTCTATGCCATATATTATGCTAAAAATTATTATTCAAACTCAACCAATATTATTTTTAAAGACTCTTTTTTAAAGACTCAGATTCTTTATTTTTCCTGGTACTCGCTAATGAAACCTGTAAATTTTTGGAGTTCTGGGATTACTTTTATAGCATTCAGATTGTCTCTTGCCCTGTCTTTAATAATGTTTCATTTTTTGAGCTAATTACATTAGCTACAATTAAGAATCAATTGCAGACAAATAAAACACAGAGACATCAAGGACACTTGAGCGTTTATGTCCATTATTTTGTGTAATAAACATTTTGAGTGTCCAGCTCTGTGATCCTTTAAACTGTTTTGCATGCAACTATTTAAAAGCATTTACAGAGGCACATGCTAGGCATTATAAGGTATCATGGATGACATTTACGTGGTTATGAAAGGCATGTTTGTCTTTCAAAAAGCAAAACACACAGCATTAAATTAACAGCGTCTGGCAGACTTATCTGCCAACATTTATCTCTTTTTTCTAAATAACTGAGCAATTGGGGCTTAAGCGCCTTTTTTCTGGGCCAAATGGGGGCAACTTGGTGCTGCTGGGAATCAAGCCCTGACCTTCCGAATAGCAATCAAAAGTCTTAGCCACTGCCCTACCATTTCTCACATGAAGCACACCTTTGTAATGCTGTAGGTCACCAACCTTTTTTTGTAACATTCTTATAATTTTCTCGTACAGATGAGCGATTTCCTGAATATGGAAAAGTGGAGTTTGTCTTTTCATTTGGGCCAGAGAAAATCCAAGGTAAAAACAATTATTTTAATTAAAAATGTGAGTAAGGCAGTAAAATTTATAGGCATTGCGTGAACAAAGTTGTACTCTACTTCCTTGACTAAATTGTTTTATAAGTCTGCTTTCTTTTCTGAAGGAATGGATCACTTAGAGAATGGACCCAGCGTTTCTGTTGACTACAATACCCAGGATCCTCTAATTCGCTGGGATTCCTATGAGAACTTTAACCAGCGCTATGAAGACTCAATGGACGGTAAGTACCCTAAAAAATACTTTTAGATGTTTTCAGTTTGGAATTGGGGTATCATTATTTTTGTACAACGGGCAGCATCGTGGTTTAGTAGTTCCATACCTGTGTAGGGGTCTTTCTGTTTAAAGTTTGTTTTCCTGTGCTTGCTTGGGTTTACATCAGGAACTCTGGTTTCCTACCACAGTCCGAAAACACATTAGGTCGAGTTGGTGACTCTAAATTGTTCATAGAAGTAAGTGTGGCCCTGTGACATGGACTGGTGACCTGTCCACACACACACCAGGGGGTACCCATCGTGTAGCTCTCTCGTCGTACACCAAAGAGCTGGGATAGGCTCCAGCAGAACACCTTGATCCCCAATTAGGAAATAAACAGGTATAGCAGAGTTTTAGCCGAAGAATTTTTTCCATGATTGTTCTGTTTGCCTGAACAGCATCAATAAGCTCTTCTGTGCAGTGTCAGTGTGTGTGTGAGACTAATTCAGTCTCCCAGACTTTTGATCAGTTGTGTTCATTAAAGTGTCAAAACTGGATAACTAAAGCCAGGTTTACACCGTTTTCAGCACTTTGTTGCTACTATTACTACTAAATATGGGTAAGCTTGATGGTAACGCTGTTCCCTTACAGCCAGAAGGCCCAGGTTTAATTCCTGGGCAGGGGCTCTTTCTGTTGGGTACATGCCCATGGGAGTGAGTGTGTGCGTGTTTGACCCTGTGATGGACTTGCGTCCTGTCCAGGCTGCACACTGCCTTTTGTTATTTGGAGAGATGGAATAGGCTCCAGCATACACAGTAAGCCCTAATTAGGCAATAAGCGGGTACAGAAGATGACTATATGAATGAATTGATATGTTGCTTTAATTATAGCCTAAAAATAAATTAGGATTCTAGCATATGATACAAATCCTGTATATAGTACTGGTGATCGACAGCAGTAACATTTCTGAAGTCATGGTAGTGCTTAATTTTATTTTTTGGGGTAATTTCTATTAGATTGTGATTGGATTGAAAGGATGCTTCACAAATCTCAATATTTTCACCTCTGCAAATATTGCATATAACAGTGTCAGGACACCTGAACAGGACTGGCCACCAGATCTTGGCTCCTACTCCCTCACCCATTATTAGCAGGTCACATAGCAGCACATTCCAGTCATTAGCCACTGATGTCATCTCTGTATTTTCAGCTGCCAAGAGAAACCATCTGTCTTTTTTTTCAATGGCAAACAGTGTTGCTTTGTCATGTTTGAAAGAATATCCATTTGTTTTGTTTTTTTCTATTGTAATTCAGTATTTTAAAAAAAGGGTCTTGTAGTGGAATGTACAGAGTTGAACATATCTGCATGATGTGCTTTTTTAATATGTCAAAAATTGTCAATGCTTTAGTTCTTTCAGACCACACATTCTTTTACTTTAGTTTCCACTCCAAGTCATTTGAGATGTCTAGCCATAAAACATCCTATCCTGCTAAACAGTCCTCGCTTTAAATAGGCCAGCCAGAAATAAGGGGATGCTGATCTTTTGGCTGTAGCCTTCCAAACACTGCTGTAAACCAGTCTGTCGCTGTGGTTGACTGGATTCGTAACTAACCACACCTCCATTCAGCCTATGGCAGTGAGCCAGCTGGAGAAGAACATGAGAGAACATTTTAAAACATGCATGCTGCAATGATGTGGGACAGTCAGAGACCAGTGAATCCTGATATATACACACACACACACAAAACAAACCAGGGCAAACATTTCCACTGAAAGCCAGGGGAAAGAATCTGATGTGAGATAATGAGTTGAATGTCATTCTATTGTGTTTAAGATCATCGCGTCTGGTTGCTAATGCTCTGACATAAAGGCTGTCCTTTCTCCAAACAATTACATCGGAAACAATTAAACTAGGGTTTGTAGCATTATGTGGGGTTTAATTTAGATTTAAAAAAAAAACACCCATCTTTTCAGCCATCTATACATCTGTACATGCATAACTCCATCTGTTTATATAGCCATCCAATCATTCATCAATATATTAAACCATCCTTCCAACCATCCATTCATCCACACATCTATCTATCCACGCATCCATCCATCCAAGCATTCATCCATTTATGCATTCATTCATCCATCGATCCATCAGTATTAGTAATGTAGAATGATTTGTTATACTATTCAACATGCATTTTTCCTACACAGCAGTGCATTTAATGTTTGTATTATTTATACACTGAAATAACTTTATTTGATTAATTAATTTATTTAATGATTTTTCACAGACCTGCAATTTGCAGAAATATATTTTAAAATGTATTGTATAATGTTATTATAATGTTGGGTATAATGTTGGTTATTACCACACAAAAAATAAATAATCGTAGAAGCGTGTATGCAGCAATAGGTTAAATCATGATTATTATGGCAGTTGGTCTTTTTCCAGACCAGTTTGCCATCGTTGAAGTTGACTAGTCTTCAATTGAGTATGATAACCCAGGTTAATGTTTCTTATCTACATTTACATTTACAGCATTTAGCAGACGCTCTTATCCAAAGCGACATACAAAAGTGCTTCAAAGTTGATTGTTGAGCTTCTCAATCTTGATACAATAGTAACGCAATCTACAGTTAACGCAATCTCTAGTTATCTACACTGACATGTTAAATTTGAAGAATATGCTGCTTATTATCTTTCTTCTGTGTCGGCAGGGGATAGGCTTTGACAGCACACACTTCACGTTTTGATAGTGTCTACATGTGTGGTGAGAAGCTGCACTTTACCAAACGTGACCTTATGAACTACAGCTGAAATACCTTACACCAACCTCTTTTGCAGTAGCCTCACAAGCTGTCAAGCTCAACCTATGAATATGTGGCCAAACAGATTCTAATTTTAATTACAACGCTAAAAGTTATTAACTATGCTATAAACTGGGGACTTGATTCAGCCTGAAGAAAAAGAAAGAGAGAAAGAGAGAGTAAGAGAGCCAGCCCTTTCTCACAGGGCTACAACACAGTTTCCCAGATCTCATGGCCTTTTTCACCGGAGAGACCACTGAGGTCTTATTTACTGTGGCTCGTCTCATATTTGTCCAGAGTCCATGGTCACGACATTTTCCGAATGGTTGGGTGTTAAAAGTGTGGAGGTGGAGAGATGAGACTGGACAGGCTCTGTCAGGGAGGCAGGGGGAGAGCCACAGACAACTCCTCCAGCCTCTCTAGATAGCAAATCCCTTTTTGTTGACTGTCACTAGAGAAGCATTGACGCAGTCGCTTCTGTCCACTACGCACACATCCCACCAGCTCAGATTTGCTGGTGTTTAGAAATAGACACAAGGCCGATTTTGAAGGATAATAAACCAGTCGATGCTGCCTGTCCAAAGGTAGGCCTTCAACTTTAATGCTTTTCCAACACTGGTATTGTGGTTGATACATTCCTATGTTTTGTGTTACATACAAGGCAAAACTTATGTTCCAGCTATGTTCTAAACAAAACTGAAGAAAACATGGCGGTTGGCCAAAATTGTGTTTGCATAAAGTTTATCTGAAAAACTTTTACCAGTTAAAGTGTTTTCCAGGTCAACATACCATGAAGGTAATTTTGATTTAGATTGTATATATCCTCGTCCATCTCCAGGTTTTTAGCCTACAGTTTCAAAGGTGTAAGCATACAATGATTGCCTCATTTTATTGCCCTTGCAGCTTTTTTGCCACAGCAAAAAAAAAACACACTGGTAATTATTTTTCAAAGCATCAAGGGCCAGACTGATTTTGACAAAGTCGAACCGAATGCGGTTAACACGTCTGTAAATGGTTCTCCTAACAGTTTTCGAGTCTCAGATCAGCTATTTGACCACCGCAATGTTTGTGTTGCATGCTGAAGCGCAGCTGTGCTTCACAGAAAACCATTATGTTGTTTGTGTGGTTAGCAGTGCCCGTAGGAGCAGCTCCTACATATAGAAATATGTTCATAGCCGAATTGGATGGAGTTAAACCTTTTTAGAGCTTCTGCATTGTTAAGAACAACTTAAACAGAGCCTGACTTTTAACAAGCATTTTGACAGAAAGAGGGGCCTGTCAGCATGGTGCAGAATATTTTATAGGTTCCACCTGTTAACACATGACACCAAAGGTGTACGTGTCTCGTTCTGCATTACGGACTTGACTCTTCGAAAGACGTTTGTTGATGCGTTCGATGGGTGTGTGGTCCGCCCGGCTTTTTACGGTTGTTTAACAGACACGAGAATGGCAAACGTCTCGGGTTTGTAAGGTTTGCACACATGTGGAATGTGACCAGAAGACTGGCAGGGGACAACAAGTACCTGTATCATCTGGGCACATTTGCTTTTCGCACTCAGCTTGACTTTGAGCTTGGCTTTGCAAAATTACTTTGTCGTTTCACTTATTACACCTTAACTCGGCTGTCCTACTGTAACATACACAATTTGCCTTGCATCCGGTATTAGACATGGACAGTGACGGGGGCGGTTTAGAGCCGGTACCAACTTGCACGTTTACTGAGAAAACAGCGGATTGAACCGCTTAGTCTTCACAGATGATAAAGGTTCTTATCCTACTTTGTTCATTCTAGTAATCTTTCCTCATCAGTTAGGGCTTTACTGATTAAATTGCTTTGAGTCCAGACAGAGGGAGTTGTGTAACAGGATTGCTTAAACATGTGACAGCTTCATTTGTCACTATGTAACCGACCCATTAAGTTGTGTTTTTGAGTAAAGACGACCTTGAAAAGCCAGTGTATTTCGTGGAACTAAAGTCTTAGTGTTATAAATTCTTCCTTTACAGGAGAACGTAGCAAGCCCCAGCTTGGTTACCGTTTACTTCTGAACAGCTGCTGTAATTATGCTTTTCCTCAGCCAATGTCTGATGGGAACTGTAACTGTGGGTGCAGAGAAAAAATAAAGAAGGATTTAATTCACCCCTTTTGACTTCATAATACACAACTGTCTTATTTTCTTTATGTTTTCCAGACCTCTTTGCATACCCCAACATGGGTCAGATAGTCTCCCTAAATAGCTTTCTCTGACCTGTAACAGATGGCTGTGGTGTTGATATTTATGGGACTGTGGCTCCATCTATTCTCCTTCCATTAGTTTTTCACAGAGCAGACCGTAGAGATTGTGTTAACCAGTCATTCCTTCGATATACATTGTAAGGTCAGAAATTGTTTCCTCTTTTAGAGTGCATTTGAATATATTGGAAAAAAAGTTTAGTATTTTCTGAGGTAGTTCTGCTAAACCTAGAGCTGGTAATTTTTATGGCGATCCAGTAAATAATAAAGTTTTTGTCTGCCAGATTTGAGTTGCCTCCAACTTTAATTTTACGTGCAGTTCTTTAATTGCTGTTCTCTCAGGTAGTTGAAACTCTGGAACATTTGAGTAAGCTTGTGTTTTATGGAATTTGGGTTCATGAGCAAATGAGGGACTAATCGTTTCAAGGGAAAAGCTGTCTCCATGGTACTGCAAAATGTCTGTGGAACATACAGTCCCTTGGCTAATAATAAATGTGGCTATTTTATCATGATACACTTTTAGTTAAAAATATCATGTAGCCTTTTTTGACATGGAAGAATTTTGCTAGAGAGTTTTTACATGCTGTGCTGTGGTTCTGTTGCACCTTAGTTTCCTTCTTGAAGTAAACAGAATGCTGTAATAAAAAAGAGCCAACAGCGAGTAGAAAGCAGTAGAGTTGCATGTAGAGCAAATGAAAATCAAATGTTTGGCTTGTGACGTCCCTAAATGCGACCGACCCCAGAGTCATAGTCAACAAAATGGGACTGCATCTGTGAGTCATAGGAAAAGGAAACTAGCCACTTGGAATCTATAGTGTGTGTGTGTGTGTGTGTGTGTGTGTGTGTGTGTGTGTGTGTGTATGTTTGAGAGACAAAACACTCCAAGTATTTTTTGTAGGGAGATAGTGGTGGCTCAAATAGTTTTGTTAATAAGAAGGACAAAAAGACCTGGGTTAAAGCCTCATTGTAACCGATCCATCACTTTTTGGTCCCTGAGCAAGACCCTTAACCCTTCCTGCTTCAGAGGTGCGGTATCATAGCTGACCTTGCACTTTGACTCCAACCTTCTAGAATGGGATATGCAAAGAAACAAATTTCACTGTGCTATAAAGTATATGTGGCAAAATAAAGACACGTATAGTGTTGCAAACACAATTTACACAATCTGTAAGACTGAATTTGCTACACACTTGGTTTTAGTTTCTATTGTCTCTTAAACAGTGACACACAAACCGCTAGGTTTTTAAAAGACATTCAATAATTGTACAACTGAGATTTTAATAAAATAAATGCTTAAATATACACCACTTATATCAAAAAGTTCTGTGGTAAAAAGTATTTGTGAATAAAGCCAACAAATAAAATCTTAAACAAATGATTTTACAAAATTCTGTATTCAATTAATCAATATTATAAACATTTACTGTAAAATATAAAAAAAATTCCACCCCACTTAAACCTTAACATTTCTGTATTTTATTACAACATACATTATCCGGAGCAACCTATGGTTTTTAACATAACTAAGCAGTAAATTTAGTGCCTTGCGCATGGGCCCAGCAGTGGCCGGTATACCTGGGAATTGTATATCCCTTCGAATCAGCAATTCAGCACCTCTTAACCACTCAGCCACCACATCCCTAGCCTATGGTGACTGTGTTACTATGTAAACACTGTAAATCTGCCTTTAGTCACTGGAATAAATCATTTCTTGTATTCAAATACAAGGTCAGAATACAAATATTTTAACTTTATGCACTTTATTATGGCGGCGCGGTGGCCTAGTGGTTAGCACGGTCGCCTCACAACAAGAAGTTCCTGGGTTTGAATCTCGGAGTTCTGTGCGAGTTTAAATTTCGAAGCTTGGGTGTACCTGCCTCTCTCCCAGTGTGTGCTAGGATAGTCATCAGCAGACCCCCGTGACCCTGAGTACGGAATAAGCGGGTATAGAAGATAAATGAATCAATGAATAAATGCACTTTATTACATGCCATTTTTATTATTCATCAAATTATGAATAGTATATTATCCAAATGACAGTCAGCAAGAAAATATTTAAAACATTAAAAAAAACGATTCTCTAGCTCGGGGTCACAGGGGTCTGCTGGAGCCTATCCCAGCACACATAGGTTTAGAAGACAGGGGTACACCCTGTACAGGTAACCAGTCCACACACAGATGCACAACCACATGCACTCACACACACACACTCCTATGGGCAATTTAGAGTCACCAATCAACTTAATGTATATGTTTTTGGAATGTGGGAGGAAACCGGAGTACCCGGAGAAATCCCACACAAGCAGCATAGAGAACATGCAAACTCCTGACATAAAGACAGACCCCTTGTCTGGAAATCGAACCCAGGACCTTTGTTTGTTCAGAGCAATTTACAACTTTACAACTGAGCGACCGGGAGTTAAGGGCCTTGCTTAGGAGCTCATTGTTGATAACTTGGTTATACTGGGAAAAAGCTCACAATATTCTGAGTTTAACAGTCCAACACATCACCCACTAAGCCCCCACTTTCCTCAAAATAAGGAAAGCACTGAATGCACCGAACAGTACAGCTTAAGACATATAAATCCTGAATTCAACAGGATTCAGGGTAAAAAACAGTCACTGATGGGATTCTTCGCTCTGATGTGTGTGCATAGTTGTGTGAATGTGTGTGTGTGTGTGTGTGTGTTGTGAGAGGAATTACCATGTTAGGTCTCTATAGTACCACAGCGAGTCACAATGCCAACAATGAGTAGCTTTTTGCAGACCATGTCTTTTTCACTGCTTAGATTGGAGCTTTATTACATTTCCTGACTTGCTACGTCATAGCTAATAAAATATTTGGCTTTGAACACGGCTCACGTAGATGGAGTTTGGTTTGGGCTTGATTTGCTCTAATATCTGACCAAATGCATTGCTATTTAATCTGAGGGCAAGATTAATTATGTGTAATAGAAAGACTTCTGATGGTTTCTTAATTCTCCTGTCAGAACTTTAGTCAAATCTATTTTATGTAAATATACCTTTATAATAATTACAGAAAAAAAATGTGGTGCAGTATTTGACCTTTGAGAAGGTGGGAAGGCAAGAGGGCGGATTTAGTAGACGCCATTATCCTTTTTTTTCAATCCTTTTGTAGAAATACAAAGAGTCCTCTCAGTCCTGCTGATGCAGTCACATTCAGCACTTCCCACTAGATGTATATCTGACCCACCCCCTTCCCTCCGTGGACCATTTTTCCGAACCTGCCATCCTTGGACACTTTAATATCTTGCTGTAAATGTGGACGGTCCGAAACATCCCTAATGTATATTTAATGTGATGTACTTAAGAGCTGCTATTATGGCAGCAAAAGCGCCCACACTTCTGTCTCCTTTTTTTTTATATATACTTAAAATATGGTTAATGTGCCATTACAGAGCCTGGAGTTATGGCAAAGCTTTTAGAAATGCCTTCACCTGTTTTTGAGAAGTGGAGCTAATAAAGTCAGATAACCTTTTCATCGAACAGATGATTTCCGATATTTTAGCTTCCTCTTTTTACACTTACAGATTTACTGGCATTGCACTTATTGTTACATGATACCACAAATAATAGCGCCGTTTTTTTAGGTCCTTTTACATGTGCACTTGTTGTGTCAGGCTTCGGTGGCTTCTATTCATATAGACAAGAATAGAAGAGAATTTTGATGTAATCACTGCTTAAGCAAACATATCATATGTACCACAAATATATTGCTAACAATAAGGAATTTTACTGTTGCGCAATAGCAATAAAGAATTCCATTCTATTCCATCCCATTCTATTTGATTTCATTCTATTCCAATCTATTCTATTCCATCCCATTCTATTCTATTTCATTCTATTCCAATCTATTCTATTCCAATCTATTCTATTCTATTCTATTTTATTCTATTTTGATGCATTCCATTCTATAATATTACATCTCATTCTATTATATCACATACCATTCTATTCTATTCTATTCTATTCTATTCATATTTCTTTCTTTCCAATTCATTCTATTCCAATTTATTATATTCTATTAATAATCCATTCTATTCGATTCTATTCTATTCCATTTTATTCCATTATATTCTATTCTATACTGTTTCATTTTAGTTGTTTATCACAAGTGCACATGGACAGATAAAATACTGGATTGGAAATGTTTTTCTGAGGTTTTGGTTTACTGTTTGTCTTTTTATACTCTGTCATCAATGGGTTTCTTATAATGTTTTACATGATTTAAAGACACCTCATCTGTGCAGATCAACAATATTTGCCTGTATTTTGCTCAAAGATAGTTTTTCGTTAAATAAAAAATAGATGATAAAAACATTCAGCTCAAACAGAAAAACAGACATAATCTGATAGGTATGCAGCTCAATGTTTGTCATAGATAACTTATAACCACTGTGTGGACTATTCCCGGTATAGCATGTCTGCATTTATGAAATATATGTCATATGTCATAACTCAGGATTGTGTCTGCCTTTTTGGCTGCATGAAGCAGTGGGACCTCCTATAACTTCCTGCCTTTTTTGCAATGAAATGCAAATGACCCCCCCTGAACCTCAAGGGACCTGTTGGCATTCCTGTTGCTTTACTTAGCCTATAATAATTAGCTCGTATAACAAAAGGGCAGTGCACTGTTTGCTTCTGCAGTTTTACATTAAGATTTTTGACATCATTACATTACGCTGACATTATATACACTATATACTTTCACTGTCATTTAACTCCCAGTTTTATCAAATGTTTGTTGAAGTATAACAGACTTATTTTCCGTGCCTTGTTTTTAGATTTGTCCAGTTTCCTGGAGGAGTTTGGATCAGAGCCAAATCCAGGTCCTTGAGAACTGCCTAAGCTTTAGTGTTTGAGATCAAGGGTGCTTTAATGGTTCAGCCATTGACTTACCACCAGTGAACATCAATAAATTAATGTTAAAGCAGATACTTTGTGCTGGCGGTTAAGAGGTTGAAATAAGGCTAAAAATAGCAAGAAAATTTCAATCAATTACACACACACACACATGCAGATACAAAATCAGAGCTCTGTCCCAGGGCCTGCATTGCTACATGCAACGTTGATTAAGCCAACCAACAGCATCCTAAATACAGGAGAACTCCCCTTAAAATCCTTACCTGTAATGACAAGAAATGTATTCTTAACACATTCATTTAAAAATCTTTCCTCATACGTTTATCCTTACAAGCTTAACTGTGAATTCAGGCTTAATCCATGCACTGTTTGTCAACGCCCAAAGCTACACGTCCTACCCTACCCTATTTAACTCTATGATCATTCATCAAGCCTTCAATTAAATGAATCATTTTAGTTAACTGGGATAAAATAGGAAAGTGATGTGTCTTTCTGCTTTGCTAAGCCAACTGTTTGCATTGTGGAACTTATGACGTAAAACTGTGGTCTTCTAATGCAGTGCAATGTGTTGGCTGGTCAAAAACAGCCGATACTAATGTAACAAAAGCAGTCTTGATTTAAACCATTTTTTTTGGTTTTCTCTTGCCCTTCTTGCTGCAAGTGGCATTTAAAAAAAGAACACTTTGTTCACTTTATTAGCATGGTGAAATAAGAACATTTTCCTTGGTGTGGAGGCCAGGATGTCTTATAAACAGCCAACTGGCTCAGAATTAAAGTCCATGCATTCGTTTTGCCTGCACAAGCGTTTATGCGATTGCCGATACTGCACAATCCATGCAACTTGGATACACTCATCTACTCATGAGCAGAGATTATTTTTGCTGTATTTTATCCTTTTCTCTGTTATCTACTTTCCACGGTATCCATGGTTAATGCACTGGGGGTCTGAAAAGGATGTGTGTGTGTGTGTGTATTGGAGGAAAGGTATGCATGTAGTTACACATTTAATTTGATTCAGGCTTGTCTACTTTTGATTGTGTGTCTAAGTCTGTGTTGGAGGAAGCAGAGAAAGGCTGTATAATGTCATGGCATTATATAGTAGTGAATAAAATCCCACCCATCCCTGCCAGGTTAGAGGGGGCAGGAAAAAGAGTACAAGAGTCAGAGGCTGGCAATCCATTATGCAGCTTTTTTACTGGACTGTGTCAGAAGTTCTAGTGGGAGGAGTGAGTTGGGGAGCCAAAGTAACTCCCCTTCCACAGCTTACTTATGTTTAGTTAGTGGAACATTATAGAAGAAGAACGCTGCAGCTTTAAATTCGAATGAAAAATGACATATCCAGCCTACACACCTGATCGCCTTAATAGGTATTTCTCTATTAATTTTTTTTTTATCACCTATCCTAAGTTTAAGCGTCTTACTATTTATACAGGTGATGCTAAGGATGGGAGGATAGTGATGTCAAATATAGGAATGATGGCAGGTCACAGGTGCATGTAAAACGATGAGCGAATGCATGCTGAAATAGAAGGCAGTTCTGTTTCAAGAAAGAGGTGTGTCGCTTTTTATCCGTAAAGGCTGGGCAGCATATAAAGTTTCTGACTATGTCGGGTCCTCACATGACACTGTTAAGTCATATGGATGTATTTAGGCATAAATAAAACAGGAGAACTTGTCCTAAGCTTGGTTGCAAACGGTGCAGTCAAATGTTATGTATGATGTGTTGTTCTGTCAGCGTCCTGATGGGTGTGTTGCTTCTCGCCATAACGAAAAGTATCACAAAGCTTTTTTAGTATATGAATAGTGAGACGAAAGTATGGGCAATTAGGGAAAAAAATCGTCTCACTTTTTCCAGGCTTGGCTAATAAAGGGAAGTTTGGGCATTGAGCCTGGACTGATTAAGACAAGGCGGGCTGGTACTATTAGCCAAGTTTTAAAAAAAAGGTGGAACACTGCTATTCCATTGCACATGTACAGGTGTGCGTAACTCCTGCGGTGGAGCAAAAAAAAAAAATCATAATCATAAAAAGAACGCATAATGGTGGTTTCTGCAGCTATGAACGCACCAGTAAAAAAGCAACACTTATTCACTTATTGTATATTCTTTAAAGCAAACATTTTTAAATATGGTCTCAAAAAAAAACCTTGACTGCACATTTAAATGTTTTTGGACTGTTCTAACATATCACATTTAAAGAAATTAGTTACCTATTGTGAAATATTTTTCACAAAATTTGACAAGAATTTGCAAACTTGGTTAAAATATGTAACAAATACATTTTCTTTTTTATTTTATTAGCGCAGTGGCGCAGTGGTTAGCACGGTCACCTCACAACAGGAAGGTCCTTGGTTCGAATCCAGACCATGGGGTATTTATGTGCGGAGTTTGCATGTTTCCTCCGGGTACTCCGGTTTCCTCCCACAGTCCAAA
>JAOTQW010000038.1:10588899-10603425 GCA_026260075.1 Sisor rabdophorus | reverse complement strand
CCTGGACAGGTCGCCAGTCCATCGCAGGGTCACACACACAACCACACACACTCACATATACTCCTATGGGCAATTTACAGTCACCAATCAACCTAATGTTTTTGGACTGTGGGATGAAAACGGAGTGCCCAGAGGAAACCCAGGGAAGAACATGGAATGTTTCTGTGATTAAAAAATTATTTGAGAGTAAAAGTAACGCCTGACATGGAATGTTGACCTGTCCAGAGTGTACCCCTACATCACGCTTGGATAGCCTACAGCAGACCCCTGTGACCCCAAGTTCAGGAATAAGCAGGTAAAGAAGACGGATGAATGAATGAATAAAAGTCAACATTTCTGTCTATGTATACACATACAGCAGAGTTTGTTCTCCGTTCCTATTTTTTTTCCATTAAAGAGGGAAAAAATGATATAATACTTCTAAATAGAAAAAAGGGTATGTACCCATGCAGCCAATATACAACCTGTTTTTATTACAGCATATGTATAATTTAATTTTATTAATTTCCCAATCTTCTTATCTATCTTATTAATTTAGTTATTTGATTTTCCAAGCATAGTAAACTAGCAGTCGATAACCCCTAAGGCTCAATAACAAGTAGAATGCAAGGAAAGATTCCCACCTCACCAGATGACATCACATGAAATGATGGAGAGTAATGAATGTTTTATAGTCATTTTCATAGGCTCTTTGCCAATTGTAGTATAGAGACCCATAGTCCTGTCAATCAAGCTGTCATCCTGCCAGTCTTAACCTTTAAAAAAGAGGATATCAGCCAGAAACCATCTGTTAAAAATGTTTTGCTCTCAGGATACCGACCCTGTTTTTTGAGCAAGACTGTTTTGGGTACAAGAAATTTGAATTCTAGTTGCTAAAAGTCTCATAAATCAAACTGTGTTCCACTCCAAACCAATTTGATCCACCACTAGAGAATTACTCATATTCCTGATGTATTTTTCTCTACAGAACAGCCTCAAATTTTCCTCTCACTGTCTGAAACGTGCACAAAATCCTTAAATAATTATCTGAAATTAGCTCGGATACATGTTAAAACTTATTCACCTTACATGATCTCCACAGCTGCTGATTAGTCTAATTATTCTCTAAATATGTTTAACCTTGTTTTTTCATTTTTGTGCTTGGGCTTACCTCTCCCTATCTCTCACACTCTTCCGTCATGGCCTCTTGTAAAGATTGCTGCTGTCATAGGCCTATCAGCTTCATAAACTTTCCTTCCAGTATTGATACAAATACCCTGGTTTGATTGTTGGGTGTGTTCCTGGTAAGAATGATCCATAATGCAAACATATAATGTCTGTATATACACGGTTCAGCATGTACACAATCTGACCTAGAGACCTCAGTCAGTCCGAATTACGAGCAATACCACCAGACTGAACACAAGGGTCACAACTGGCTGTGTGCTTAGCCCAATGCTGTTCCCTTTGCTAATGACCATGTAGCCCTACATATTGTTAAGTTTACCGACCATGGTGGGTCTTATCATCAAGAACTATGAAACGTGGGAACTTGTGGGAAGTGGTGGTTTAGTAGTTAGTAGTTTAGTAGTTAAGGTGTTGAATTGATACCAGACCGGGGTTTCCTTTGATTTTCAGCACCACCAAGCCACCATTGTGGGCCCTGACCTCCAACTGCTCAGTTATAAAAAATAGATACATGTAAGTTGCTCTAGTTAAGTTGAGCTTTTTAAACATCAACAAGAGTAAGAAGATAGTTGTTGACCTTCAGAAGAGCATGTCCACTGAACATTGACAGGCCCAATATAGAGATTATCAAGAGCACCAAATTCCATAGTGTTCACCTGGCAGAGAACCTCACCTGGTCATTCGACACCACCTCTGTCAGCTAAAACAAGCCCAGATATGACCCTACTTCCTGTGAAGACTAGGTAAAGCTTTTCTCTCACCCCCATGTTCTACAAAGAGACCATTAAAAGCACACTGAGAAGCTGCATTATTGCCTGGTTTGGAAACTGCTTTAGGAACACAACACCATCTTTTGTCACCTCTCTGCCATCTGGAAAAAGGTATTTTAGTCCCTCACAACCTGGATGTTTAATGATTTCCTCCCTTAGCCCCTCCACAAACCATAAGACTTCTCCACATCTAGAAATGAACTACTTAAGATGACACACAGACATAGACACACTCCCACACACTTATTTATTTTTTTAGTCATCTTCTTTACCAACTTATTCCATAGCTTGGGGTCACGGGGGTCTGCCGGAGAATATCCCAAAAAAACATAGGGCGAGAGGCAGTGGTATACCCTGGACAGGTCACCAGTCCATCCCAGGGCCACACATACACTCACATTCACTCTAGGGGCAATTTAGAGTCATCAATCAACCTAATGTACACATTTTTGCATTGTGGGAGGAAACCTGCAATTTATATTACAATTTATTTGCAAGCATGCAATTTTTATTTCTAAGACTTATTCTCTAGTCTTTATGTAGAACTGTGGTCATGGAAAAGGTGTTATATTTCACTTATTAATACTTGATTCTGGATGCCAACTAGCATGTTTGTTTTTGCAACAAGCATGATTATGTGAAGGATTATAAAAATAAAACTTTGATTTAGCTTGCCTGTTTCCTGTTGCTCTGTCTGTTATGGTCACTGTGATCCTCTCTGGGCATGGTAAATAAAAGAATCTTTAAAAAAAAAACTTTTTACTGGGGTTAAATTCTGCCACTACTAACCAACCACTTTTAATGTTACTTTCTACACCTCTAGACTATCTGGGGTCATACCATAAAAAAGAAAAATTCTTTTTCTCAAAATGGGCAGATAAGTTCCATAAAGAACACATCTGTCCAAACATTAGAGTCGGTGACAAAGTAATACCCTGTCTTAGAAGATAAAAGTCCAGCTCCAAATCTATTTAACCTTTGCAGACCCTTCTTAAATTAAATGAAGTGAGTTTTAAAATAGAAAACAAATGGGTATGAATGGAAAAATATATTAAATTAGGGTATGCACTGGGGCGGTGAGGTGGCGTAGTGGTTAGCACGTCGCCTCATAACAAGGTCCTGGGTTCTATTCCCAGGCACGGGGTCTTTCTGTGCAGAATTTGAATGTTGCTCCCCCTCACGCTTGCATGGGTTCCCTTTGGGTACTCCGGTTTCCTTCTACAGTCCAAAAACATGTACATTAGGTTGATTGGTGACTCTAAATTACCCACAGGAGTGGTTGTCTGTATGGGTGGCCCTGTGATGGACTGGCAAACTGTTCAGGGTGTACCCCCTGCCTCCCGCCCTATGTGCGCGGGGATAGGCTCCAGCAGACCCCGGTGACCCCAAATTAGGATATAAGCAGGCATGAGTTTTAAAAAACTCTACACACTGTAAAAGTAGGAATAAAGATTATTCACAACTCGATTTAATACTTTCCCAGACAAAGTAAACCACTTATCATGTCAGACACGTTATTCAAAGAGGATCTCATTCACTGTATAACAAGACAGGCCTTTATTAGATTGAATAATTGTTGATGAAAGCACTCTCCTCTTTTTGGCTCCCCAACAGAAACATGCTGTGGCATCTTGTTACCTAACTGGCGTCAAAAAAGCATACATTCCTCTTTTAAGCCTTGCAATTTGTCATCCACCTCAACATAATGTTTTAAAGTCCCCAACAGGCTTGATTTATTAAAGAAGCCTGAAGAAAGGAGATTGTTCTGTGTACCTCTGACACAAGATTAATGAATAAAGTATGTCATTATACTGATCAGTGGGGTATTTCACCTAGTGTAAATTTGATTTGTCCAACATAGGAAAGGCATTGTATCCGTGTTAACTGTAGATGCCTGGCCGTACCTTGTTTGTTTAAAAGTCTTTGACATGCTGAAAGCTAAATTTGGTCTATTTGTGTTTTTTGGTGGAACACAAGTATCTTCCCATAATTATGTAGGTCTAACAAGGCCTCAGTGAGCCGCTAAACCTTTTTTATTTGAGTAGAGATGTCCCTGTCAAAAGTTCAGGCAAACTTTGATTTATAATGAGTACAAGAACACGGGACCAACACAGAATCCTAGTTGTCAACAGAATAAAGGGGAGGTGCTGACTGGATTGTGTTAGAAGGATGAATAACAACCACTTTAATTTACATTTACAGCATTTGGCGGAAGCCCTTATCCAGAACGAGTCACAACTGAGCAATTGGGGGTCTTGCTCAGGAGCCCCAGTCTTTCTGGTATCAGTCCAACACCTTAACCACTACCCCTTCCCCAAAAATTGGATTTAAGTCCAAACAATTCACACATTAAAAGTTGCATGTTGGCTGTTAATTATATGAAAGTTTTTAGGCACCTGTAAAAATGTATCCTGATTTGTAACCAAATGAAAAGGTTATCAGGATATCATAATTATTAGGTAATTTGATTTTTACTTAATTTATATTTGATGACTAAAAAGCTACATTTTATATCAATTGAAAAGACATCTTGCTAAATGTTTGGTGATTTACCATGAAAGTTGGCCTTCCATGGTTGTTTTGTGAACAAGATCTCTGCTAAAAGAGCCCATAGCCATCCAGGAATACCAACTCCATAAAAGGGTTGGAGCCAATTATCCTATGCTCTATGCTCCTTAATAGACTTGTCACACAGTCAGACCTCCACAGCCATGCCAAAACCCTGTTGCATTTTCACCCTGAACCCAAGTTGAAGAGAGAATAGTTGTCCATATCTTATCTTCATTATAATTCGACACCACTGCAGACAGGGAACACCCCACAAGAGCTGCAGTTTTGCAGATGCTCTGACCCAATTTGGCCCTTTTAAAATCTTTTCCTTTTCTTATCACATCAAAAAATAGCAAAAACTTTTTAGCAGAATTCTTGGAAGCTGATTAGGTGTATTTTCTGTATAGACAAAATGGATCCTCTCTAGCTACCTAATATATGCCATTCGGTGTTATTCACTTCACCTGTCAGTAACCATATTGACATTATTGTATGTTTGTTTAATGTAAATGTTATGACAGTTAAAAATATCAGCTATCAAAACATAAAAAAAAACCCTCCACAAGGTCAAATTATCAGTCTACAACTAAAAATATGTTAGGCAAGCAAAAAAAGTCCTCCATCTTCCTTTGCAACTCTAAAATAACTGCAAAAAGTCTGATTGTGGGCAGCACAGTGGTGTAGTGGTGTGGTTAGTATGGTCGCTTTGCTCCATGAGCAGGAAGGTCGTGGGTTCGATTTAAGGGTCTTCCAGTGTGGAATTTGCATGTTCTCCCTGTGCTTGCATGGGTTTCCTACGGGTACTCAGATTTCCATCCACAGTTCAAAAACATGTGCATAACGTTGATTGGTGATTTTGAATTGCCCATAGTGTGAATGTGTGTTGGCCCTGTGATGGACTGGTGACCTGTCCAGGTGTGAAGTCAAATATGGGGATTAGTCTGATAAGGCTGACTTTATCTTGAGCCATCTTACCCAGTCCTCCAAAGGACAATCTAGCAGGGAGCAAACTGGCTGGCAAACAAAACAGCTTTTTGTAAATCAACTCTTGTGGGGACATACCTTTTCTGTGCGAGCCCTGTGGTCGGAGATCTTACACCATGAATCACTACTAGGGAGGTTTAGGTACAGTGCAGGGTAAGTTAATATCACAGATCATTTTGCTGAGATATAAAAAGCAGTTAATCATGTTACCATGTTGTTAAGAAAAAACAATACCAGTATGCGTAAATATATGCATGGTAAGTTACAGCATTGTCATTGTTACATTGAAACTGGAAACAACTTCCCTTAAATTAACAATTAAGATTACCATGTTAATATAGTTGCCCTGCGATGGATTGGCAACCCCCTTCAGGGTGTACCCCTTGCTTCTTGTCCTTGGATAGCTGCTGGGATAGCCTCTAGCAGACCACAATGAGCTTGAGTTCGGAAATAAGCGGGTACAGAAGAGGAATGAATATATATATATTCTATTTTAACCTAATCCAACAAAATGTTGTAATTTGATGTTTCATGTTTCACAGTTTATCTGTATCATGCAAACAAAAGCTGTATAGTAGCCGAAATATATGTAGGGTGTTTAAATGTGAAGAAATAGATTTTAAGATTAATTTTAAATTAGATACAGGATGGCTAATCCTTATCTCATGTGGTTTGATTTTTTTTGTTCTAGTACAAAATGTTTCTTTCCTCTTTTCACCATTAACTAATTTTGCTCTGCCGCATATGGGAATATTATAGACTTTTAGCCACGGTTATATCAAAGCACTTTCTCCGCATAATATGTAATCTCAGCTCGACATGAGTTTTGTTCTGTCAGTATATAAGACAAAACATGCAATGAAATATGTAACTTGGTATCAAAACAAAGTTATCTAAACAAAACAAGTTGTCAGTTTGTGTCAAATTCAATATAATTAATCATAATATGTGCTCGGTTAGTGTGTTTGCTGACATTATCAGAACATGCGATGATGGAACACTGGTTTTAATGATGATTAATGCGTACAGGGGCCAAAACATGTTTGTAGTAAGTTATTTGGCTGTAACAACATGAGCTTCCATCTGATAACGTCCTCCAAAGTGTCACTTTGACACCTTCCAGGCATTTTGGTGTAACCCTTTTAAAAAATGCTCCACAAGAACTGACTTTGATTTGGCTCATCTCAATGTCAGGTTCCTGGTTTACTGAATTAGGGAACTGGTAATCCCGTAACCTTGGGGGTTTCCGGGACTCGTTTCAATAGTTATTTTGTGTGTGGAAAAGGATCGGGGTGTGCACAGTAAAATAACAAACTTCATGGTAAATTAGGTTGTGCTTTTTAAAAGAAAATTTTTAATGCAAAGTAATTACCAGAAAAGTCTTAGTGCATTAAAAAAAATTAGAGAAATCATAATACTGATGCTAAAAGCACATTGTTTGTGCTCTTTCCAAATATTAGCAAGTTGTTGGCAGTTGTTTCGGCTACAGGATGTGCTGCTTTGACCTTAGATTTGAGATTTTATTTAACCATGAAATTACAGCATAATTGCAAGGGTGTTACCCAACAGCTTTTTTTCTGCTGACCCTTATTTCTGATGGGTAACCTGCCAATTTAAAATATTGGCTGATGATGACTATAAGAAGCTTTACATAAACATAACTACAATCCAAGCAAAACATTCTTCTAATTAGTAGCTGTTAAGGTGCTTATTGTATTATAAACAGGGCAATTTAGCGACAATTTTCCCTAGAGGACTTGTGTGCCATTTTGGGGGGTTGGAAAAACAAACAAACGCAGATGTTAATCTTTTCTAGACAAGACCTTGTCAACAGACATTGTACCATCATGGAAAGATGCTTCTCAGCGGTAAAATTCCATAGCCTACATGTGCATGAATGGTTTGTTCAGTCAAGGAATGTTAGGGTTGGTCTGCCGTGTTTCAGGAATGAAAATGTAAATATGGTACAATTTAGACTAAACTGATTTGTAGCATGTAAATCTTACAAGGTGGCACAGATTCTTCGGGTTTGTTAGAATGCATTTGTTTATAAAAACAGTTATCGTTTTACTAGGGTTTAAACCTCTCATCAGTATTAATAATAATAATTACCAATAGCCAAAAAGTTCAAGTATTATTTTGGAAACAGCAGGTTTTAGTAATGAGATCTGATTGAAATATAAAATGTAATTTAAAAAGCTTGAACCAATCAGGTATATGACCTATGTAACTCCGGCTTGCAGTGTGTATCCTCCCATGAAAGGTGATATAGACTTATGAGAATAAGGAATAGATTATTATTCTTTCATTACTTTTTATCTGGCATGCTACATTGTGGTTTACTTTTGTGTTTAGCATAGCTGACAGCACAACTGCTTATTCTATAAATACCCACCTGGATCACGGACAATGATGCCATTCGAAAATAACAATCACAGCTTCAGCTATAGTCAAGAAACCTGCAGTCATATGACCAAAATAGTTTAATAAGAGGAACAACCACATACCTCAAAAGGTCTCGTTTATTTAAATGTGGCTCATGTTTGGTAATGGTCATCTTTGTTGTGAGGTCAACCAATGTTCAAGTTCTTCCCAACACTCCACAGAGAATAATATTCCAAATATTTTCACGAATCCACTATTGTGCGTTGGTTATTGCTTTGAGTCTTTTCCATCGTGCATTCTGTAATTTATTTTTTAGCTCGTTTTTCAGGTGCTTCAGCCTTCACTGCTGTCATCGATGCTTTTTTTTAAGTTGCATAAAAATAGAACGATGCTCTGAGCAATGGTCTCTAGTAGAAAAATGTATGCAACAAAAAGTATATATACAGTAGTTATACTGAATAAAAATGCAGAGCACCGCAGGAAGTTCTTTTCCTTCAGTGTGCGTGTGTGCAAATGTGGTGGCTCAATGGCTCAAAGGCACAGAGTTGTTGATCCGAGGACCAGGAGGACCAGGGTTTAAGCCTCACCGCAGTCAGTCAGCCACTAATGGGACCTTAGGAAAGACCCTTAACCCTTCCTTCAGGTGTGCTGTATCATAGGTGACCCTGCGCTCTGATGCCATCCTACTAAGATGAAGGCATTAACAGTGGTTTTTCATCGTACAACTACAAAGTTTGTTTATCTTTTAAATAAATTTATACCATTAGAGTCTCCAAAACAATGTTGAAATCATAAAAACTAAAATGTTTAAAAGATTTTAGTTAAGGTTTTATGATGTTCACAGTAGTGGTTGTGCAAGATGGCTAGATATAAAGTACAAGATTTTTGGTTTCCCTTCAAATGCAATCGTAAATCAAACCTCTGGGACAAAGATCCTTTTACACATTACAAGCTGTCCAGTTGATTTTTACATACGGCAATTAAGCCCTCATGCAGTTAGATAAATATTTTGACCCTTTAAATCAAAGTGGGTGTGTATGATGGAACTCGTACAAAATAATTTTTTTGTCAGAGGTGCTTCCATGGAGATTTGGGTGGAGATAAATGTTGTAGATGAAAACCTTGTCGAAACCTGGCAAACAACAATTAGTCTCGGCTGGAGCTCTAGCACAATGATCATTTCTTCTGGGTGATATTCATGCACAATGGAAAGGATACACTGTCACAATATAAGTTCCACCTTAAAACGAAACATCCTGTTGGTTGGAAAAAGCATGGAAGTCGTGGAGGTATCGGCTGACTCTTGCGAGAGGGGTGGAAGATTTATGCACACATGACTGTCATTGCCTGTCAGAAGAGCTGAAGAATCAAAACAAAGGCAGGGCTCACCTGTAATACTCAACTGGACGTTGAACAATGGCGCACCTGCCAACGGCAGTCTCGACGCACACAGCTATACCTACACGCACACAGCAACAATAGTGTTGGTAAATATTTTAAGAATGTCAACAAGGAGATGACAAATATGTCTAAACATGTCTAAACAGCATAGACTGGGATTTAATGCTAAGCGTTTACTTAAGTGCAGGCACTGATTGATGTATTAGTTGTTGTATCATAGAGCTAAGCTATACCTTTTGTGATATGCAGAACTATTTTTGACTCGACAAAATTGTTTAGTGTTGTTGACTGACGGAATCTCCCGTTTTGTGCCTGAGCATGTTGTTCAGTGCTGGAAGCCCATTTTAAAAAAAAAGGGAGTACCCCAAATTATACACCACAAAAGGGGAGGAAACTCTATTGTATTAGAATAAACTGGAGTTGAAAAGAAAATAATGCAGTGACTTCATCTTTCACTCCAGACAAATTTAGTCATTAGTCAAAATAAATTTGTTTCAACGGGTGGAACATTGACAATTTTAAATATTCCAGGGAAAATAAGTTTAATATGTGGGATTTTTTTATGTTATTTACTAAAGACATGGGTTTAAATACTTTACAAAAGCATTTGCTTCGTAAACATATCAAATTTTAATAAAACGTTTTAAGTAATTTTAAATGAGATTATAAATGAGGTATCGGTTATCATTCTACAGCATTACTTACAAACCTTGAATGAGATTAGAAGTAAGGTAATATGCAGGTACAAACTTTTGTATTGTTGATGACGCTTTTTCGTAAGAAGACACTTATTTAGCACCTTTGCTATAAAGTTTCAGTTCTTTATTTTAAAAATTTGTTAAATTTGTTCCATGGTGTTTCCTGACACCAGGAATGTGTTTCCTGGAATCTTTTATTAGAAACTTTAGAAGCTGTAGTTACAGCAGTTGTGGCATCATCTTTGCAAGCCCCTAAGCTCCCTACCAAGGCTTTTACAATGATCTCCACCTTGGTGCGGAAGACTTATGTCTCAGAATTTCAGGCGGGAGCATGCCTACGAACAATCCCTTTGTTACGGGTCTACTAAGCAGACATGAGAAAGTAGTTCTTGACTTATCTCCCAGGGCCACTAAAGAAATAGCCATAGACATTTTTTGGCAGCTATGGTGGCCAGTGAAAGGGAACTGTGGTTAAGTCTCACTAGCATGGAGGAAAATTACAGGGCTTATCTCCTGGATTCCCCAGTCCCCTCATAACTAGCTACCGTAAAATCAGTAGTGTATAGATTTTAAAATGAGAAAAGACAGTTGTAAGCACTACAGAGGTCCAAGTCCAAGGGGATGCTTTCGGAATTCCAGGACAGGGTGCCACTCTGGCTGTTACCCCAAACATTGTTCAAGTGAAGCCTTACCTTGGTTCCAGCAGGGAAGGGGGGGGGTAGGGGGTCATGGCCCCACATCCCATCTTAGCAGAAAAACTCTCAACTGAGGTTGCTGAGACCAACTGTTGGGCTACCCAACAATCATTTGTCCAGTTCTACAACTTGGATCCAACCACAACTTCAGGACAATAAGCAAGGCTATGACGGGTTCCAGGTCCTTGGCATTCAGCGTACCACTACCAATTTGTTGGGTGGCAAGTTGGGCTACCTTGCAATCATTTTTACTGTTATACAACTTGGATCTACTAACAACTTCAGAATCCAAGGTTCTTGCATCAGACAGACATCACACATGACACATGATAGTGATATGGCGATGTGGGAATCTTTACCCAAAGGATTTAGATGCAGCTCTGCCACTCGTGTTTCTAGAACATCGTTTACATAAACACACATACTTCAGTGCAAATGTTATAAACCATACATGAGCTAGAGATGGAAAGTAAATCTAAGTCACATTCGTTAGCATCAATATTAAATACAAATTCTTTTGCTCCAAAATTTGTCTAGAGTTACGGTCAACAATGCAAGTTATGCGTCACAGGAAGTGTAAACATTAGAGCTGAGTGCTACCAAACAATGACAGAAAGCCCAAATCCTCCCAGCTTAAGCGTAAGGGAAAGGCAATTGTAAAGGCATTGTTTGTTTGTTTTATATTTGCCAGAAATAACACTGGTCTGTTGTAATGTTTATCAATATTTAAATATGTACACTTTGCATTGTTAATAATATTTTTCTTTATTGTAATGTGGCTACAATTTAACTCACACAAACTGTTTAGTAGATATTTAATTTGATGTATTTTATATGGTGGCACGGTGGTGGTTTTTCACAGAAAAATATTTGTGAAGGGAATTTCTGTGCAGAGTTTGCATGTTCTCCCCGTGTTTGCGTGGGTTTTCTCTGGTTTCCTCAGACAGTCCAAAACCATGTACATTAGGTTGATTGGTGATTCTTAATTGCCCATAGGAGTGTGAATGTGTGTGGTTGTGTGTCTTTGAGTGGCCCTGCGATGGACCGGCGACCTGTCCAGGGTGTACCCCTGCCTCTCGTTTATGTGCAATTAAATAGGCTCGGGTTACGTAATAAGCAGGTATAGAAGATAATTGAATGAACGAATTAATGATGGGAATTAAGGTTAGCTAACCTTTATTTATTTTTTATGTGGTTTCGTTCAAATACTTTAATTCCAGTCTTTATTAAAGTTTTTTCAGTTTCATTGTGATGCTTTATTATGCAACCGAATACTTTTGAAATAAAGCATGTCTGAAAAAGCATGGACAATTGCCAAAGTCACATATAAAAACACAAACTTAAAAAAAACCAATATGATTCTTTCATCCATATAGCACAGCCCTAGTTAAAAGACAACAATAGCGCTTGTGTCCAAAGTTGTGACAGTGATTTTATCTCCAAACGTCCCAGGCTGCTATCAGATACTGCATATTTCCATTGAACCTTTTAAAAAGATTACTGTTTGGAAAATGTAGAGGTGAGTGTACAACTGAAAAACGAATCATAACGGGCTTTGTGATTTAATCTATGAAAAATGTGTTATCAAATGCAATAACACACAATGCCATTAGTTTGAATGTCATTCTAACTCCTAGCGCATAAAATGTGCCTATGATCTAATGAAGGTTTGCCATTAACACCTTTCTTTATTAGGCACAGAATATGCAAAAGGAACTGCTTTCCAAATGGTTAACAAGCATAAAATATTCTATCCAACTTAGTCATGGGTTAAATTAATATTTATTTTTATGGTCTCTCATTACGTAAAGGGGAAAAAAAAAAGATTCTGACACGGAGAAAGCTCAAGTAAACTGAACATGAATCTGGAAAAGTCTAGCTACTCTGTATGTGCAGTAAATTAAAAGTGAATTAAAGTTATTGAACGCCTTGCGTAGAATTGTCATGTAAACAGGGCTGGACCTGGATCTGGTTCAGTGGGGACTCTCGGCACATTTGGTTGATATCTCAGCCTTGGGTGTCTCTGCCAAATCTTGTGTATGCCATGAGTCGTTTTAATTATAAATGTGCTCATAGGCCAGAGGGAGAAGTGCTCCACCTTCCATTTCCATCTCTGTTGTGGTCTCTGGCACAACTTACTGGTTTATCGTATTAATCACATCATTTTATCAGCATGACTCTGAACTGCAATTTTATTCTCTTTAGAAAAGTGACATTTAAACAATGACACAGGCTTTGTGTATCCTGCTAATTTTGCTGATGTGTAAGTATGTATGTGTTTTACCGTTCCAGTTCATAACCTCCTGCACTCCTGCACTTGTAACCACAAAGCAGGCATTATGTTCGTTCTACTAGGCCACACCCATCATCTAAATCGTGCACTGCAGCCCAGAATGCAGTGTGATCATAAACACACCAATCCCACCCCTGGCGTATTTCATTGATTACCACTCGGAGAAGTGTGCGCCTGAAACAACATGAGGGGCAGCTGTATGTGTTTCAGTATGCAACGGAATAAATATTTACAAACCTTGGACCCCACTGCAGAGGCATACCACAGTATTACATTACATTCCTTCCACCAGAATGCTAGGATGCATGCACAGCTTCGTATGAGGTAGACACACATCTGTTTTTTAGAAATGCTCTGTTTTTAACCATGCCATTTAGACCAAACTCTATGCAAAATAGTGTCCAAAATTTGTCTTATTATGGTCAAAGTATTTGCTGTTTCCAGAGGAAACCAAAACAGAACCATGTTTTACAATTATGGTGTCCTTCTGGTGCTGCCCATAAATAAACATGGTTTTCAAAAAGTAGCTATGCCAATTCTGGAACTATTATACAGATGTGTTACTTTAACTCAATACTCAAGTATTTAATTTAATTTTAAATTAGGTTTTAGGTGCGGTGCAGTGGTGTGGTGGTTAGCGCGTTCACCTCACAGCAAGAAGGTCATGGGTTTGATTTCCATGTCTTTCTGTGCTGAGTTTGCATGTTCTCCCCGCAATTGTCGCTTGCGTGGGTACCTCCGGGTACCCCAGTTTCCTCTCAAAGTCCATTAACATTAACATTAGGTTGATTGCTGATTCTAAATTGCCCATAGGAGTGAGTTTGAGTCTGTTTGTGTGGTTTTTTGTCTATGTGTAACCCTGCGTTGGACTGGTGACTTGTCCAGGGTGTACCCCCTGCCTATTGCTCTATGTGCACTGAAATAAATGAATGATTACATTGTGTTTGATACATAACAAACAATTTTGTAGTGAAATTCTTGGTTGTTCCAATTGAGAAAATCTGCTTTGTTTTTTTTACAGACCTTAACATTTTATTTGGATACTAAGGTTAAGAATATGATTTCATCTAGGTGGCATACTATTTAGCTGAATTAATGATTTAAAAAAAAGAAAGTGAGGCTGAATGTATGTTATCTGGGAATCTATAAGCTAAAGGTTTACACTGTAAATCAGCATGATTAAAGTAATGTCTGAGACATAGATTTGTATTTTAACCTTAAATCATTTCTTATAAATGTAACTTCTGACTATATGATTGGTGCAGTACACGTGAAATAAACTCCACTTTAGTATCATGGTGCTTTATTAAAGGCAGAGCTCCACAAGACAACGGACTAAAACTGGAAGTAAAACTAAAATCAGGGCCATTATATTTAATGCTTGAACTAAAATAAAAATGGGCGGCGCGGTGGCCTAGTGGTAAGCACCGTTGCCTCACAACAAGACGGTGCTGGGTTTTAATCCCGGGCTTGGGGTCTCTGATTGCTTGCATGGTTTTCCTTCATTTACATTTACAGCATTTGGCACACGCTCTTATCCAGAGCGACTTACAACTGAGCAATTGGGGGTTAAGGGCCTTGCT
>JAOTQW010000038.1:10574832-10588799 GCA_026260075.1 Sisor rabdophorus | reverse complement strand
CTGTGGGCTCCTGAGCAAGGCCCTTAACCCCCAATTGCTCAGTTGTAAGGCGCTCGAGATAAGGGTGTCTGCCAAATGCTGTAAATGTAAATAAGCAAAGGCCAAAATAAATGTTACATTTTCTATATTTTCATTTTCTAACGCACTTATTTCCTATCTTGGGGTCATAGGGGTTTGATGGAGCCCATACCAGAGCACATAGGGCGAGAAGCAGGGGTACACCCTGCACAGGTCACCAGTCCATCGCAGGGCCACACATAGACAAACAATTACACACTCACTCACTTCTATGGGCAAACTCCGCACAGAAGGATCTCTGTAAAGGATCTCTGAACTTATGACCTCTTGCAGTGAGGCAAACATGCCTACCCCTACATCACTGCGCCACCACTGTTACTTCATACATTTATTCATTCATCCTCTATACCCGCTTATTTCCAAACTCGGGGTCTGCTGAAGCCTATCCCAGTGCACATAGGGCAAAAGGAGGGGGTACACCCTGGACAGGACGCCAATTCATCGCAGGGCCACACACTCACACACACTCTTGGCTTAAAGTAAAAGTTATTGAGTAACTGGGGAGGGGGGAAGTAACTGGGGGAGGATTCTAGTGTAGTTAAAAAAAAAAAGATGGAGATAAATCTTAAACTGGTTGTTTTCACAATTACATAAACTGAGAATATATATATGCATCATTAACTTACCTCAGAATGCTTGTGCGGGTTTGATGTTAAGCTTTTGCATTTCAGTCATCCTGGGCAAACTCCGTGTTCACTGCATAATAAAGGTGTTGCCTTTCTTACACTTAAAGTCTAAGTGCTCTTGCCAATATGGCCAGGGGTTCGTTTCCGAAAAATTTTTCCACAAGATTTCACTTCCAGCTGCGTCTCATCATTTACGCCTGTCTTCTTTGTCTTCTCCCGCACCTTAATCAGTGCAGTAGTTTCTGGGCTGTGATATTTTATATCCTTGCATTATTTATTTATTTCATTTATTCATTCATCTTCTATACCCTCATATTCCCGAACTCTGGGTCTCGGTGGTCTGCTGGAGCCTATCCCAGTGCACATAGGGCGAGAGGCAGGGGGGTACACCCTGGATAGGTTGCCAATCCATGACAGGGCTGTTTATTTATTCATTTATTTTTATAGTATATTTATATAAGGATAAGTTAATGTAAGTAAGTACAATACTTCAATCAAACATACTTAAGTAGAAGTCAAATTAAATATTTTGAGAGCTACTGGGGGCAGCACAGTGGTGTAGTGGTTAGCACGTTTGCCTCACAGCAAGCGACCTGTCCAGGATTTACCCTTGCCTCTTACCCTATGAACGCTGTGATAGGCTCCAGCAGCCCCCGTGACCTAAAGTTAAGGAATAAGCGGGTATAGAAGATGAATAAATAAAAAAAGTAGAGGAACACTAGTAAATGAACACATCAACACTAGTAAATGAAACTTTCCACTTTTTACTCCGGATTCTCCACTTTTTCCCCCAAAAACATCTACATTCGATTAATTGGTGGTTCTAAATTGCCCATAGGAGTGAATGTGCGTGTGTGGTTGTTTTTCTGTGTGTCATAGCTCTGCGATGGACTGGTGACCTGTCTAGGGTGTACCCCTTTCTTTCACCCTACGTCCGCTGGCATGGACTCCAGCAGACCCTTATGACATTGAGCTATGAAATAATCAGATATAAAAGATTAATGAATTAACTTGAAATCATTTATCATGTGGAAAATGTTTATTTTTTATTAAAAATGGGGTGAAATAATAAATGAAACGTTTCAACACTCACACTATAGATATTTTCCTTCAAGTGATTCCACAGGGCGGCGTAGTGGCATACTGGTGGCGTAGTGGGTCTTTCTGTGCGCTTGCGTGGGTTTTCTCCAGGTACTCCGGTTTCCTCCCACATTCCAAAAACATGTGCATTAATTTAATTGGTGACTCTAAATTGCCCATAGTTAGTGCGTGTGGTTATGTGTGTGGTCCTGCAATGGACTGGTGACCTCTCCAGGGTGTACCCCCGGCCTCTCGCCCTCTGTGTGCTGGAATAGGCTCCAGCAGACCCACGTGATCCCGGATTCGGGAATAAGCGGGTATAGAATTGAATAAATGAATGAATGATTTTACCACAATTAATGGACTTTTACAGAGTTTAAAAATATATGGAAATGTATGGCTAATATCTACATGATATATTGCTTTGGCAGACAGGCATTCAGATTCCTCTTAAAAGATTTTTATAGAGCAGTGGAAAGTTCCAGCCTGTCAGCCAGCTATTTAAATAACAGCCATACACTATATGATAGCATTGAGTAGAGTGGAGGTTACAGGAGATAATTTCACACTGTACCTAGTGCTCCTCCACCTTATGTGATTAAACAATACTGTTAAGCTATAAATGGTTTACGTACATATATTTTTGAACCCAATATTGAACCCCAACACAAATATATTAACATGAGAACCTGATGAAATAAATAACAATTATGTGATTATGTTCCAGGTTTTTTTTTATAAATATTTGGCTATTTATACAAGTGTGCCGTAGGAGCAGAGAGGCCGGAAAAAACCCAGGATACTTTCAGCTCCGGTTGGGTTGGTGTTATCTTTTTTTATACCGACTAAAGCAGCTATTTGTCAAGTGGTTCAGAATAAGACAGCTGAGTCAGGATTTGTACAGACAGGTAAAAACAAAACTTCGTTGCAATAATGACTACAGGTGGTAGGAAGGTGGAGGGGGCTGGTTTGCCTTGCAGGCATTAGGGGATTACAACTTGATTGATGATTTAGATGTGTGGTGGCACTACGCCCATGTACCAATGATAGCCAAAGCTTATGTGCTGCTGATAGTGGCATGCCAGGTGCAAGGCAGCCCTGAGCTTGGGTGTAGAAGGATTTATGAGAAACTAGAAGCATTTGCAAGCGGGCCAGTTGGAAGAAAAAACATGCATGGATGTTTAAAACACACATATTCCTATTGACATGCACCATGTCCAGTCCATGAACCATATTGTATGACATAAGTAATAAAACTTTTAAAAGTTAAAGATTTAAACGGGGCGGTGTCGTGGTGTAGTGGTTAGCATCACAGCAGGAAGGCCCTGGGCTCGGTTCCCGGTCACAGGATCTTTCTGTGCGGAGTTTGCATGTTCTCCCTGTGCTTGCGTGGGTTTGCGGTTGCGTGGGCTTGGGTTTCCCTGCGGTTGCGTGGGCATGGGTTTCCCTGCGCTTGCGTGGGTGTACTCCTGCCTCTCGCTCTATGTGCGCTGGCATAGGCTCCAGCAATAACCCATGACCCCGACTTATGGAATAAGAGGGTATAGAAGATGAATGATTAAATGAATGAATGAAGATTCAAATGTAGTAGTGTGCAAATCCTTAACATCATTACCTGAAAACCTTATTCAGCATTATAGCTTTCCAGAAAATATTTATGTATTAAAACTCTGAACAAAATAGAAAAATTAAATAATGAAGAAAAGTTTAGTTGCAGATGGGTGAGGGGGTGGCGTAGCGGTTAGCATCTTCAACCCACGCTTGTGTTGGTTTGCTCTGAGTAAGCTGGTTTCCTCCCACAGTCCAAAATAAAACATTAGGTTGATTACTGATTCTCATTTGGCCATAGAAGTGAGATTGAGTGTGAGTGGCCCTGTGATGGACTGCCGACCTGTCCAGTGTGTGCTCTTCCTGCCTTTCATCTCCATAAGCAGGCAAGAAGATGAATGAGTTATGGTGCAGACCTCTGTGAGCAAACTTTTCCACCCTGGTACCCTGAAGAGGGTAAGGTATATTTTTACTTAAGCATCATGTCCTGAGGGGGCGGCGTGATGGTATAGTGGTTGCCTCACAGCTAGAAGGTCCCAGGTTCAATTCCTGGGCAAGGGGTCTTGTTCTCCCTGCGCTTGCGTGTTTTTACTCTGGTTTCCAATCAAAGTTCAAAAACATGTACATTAGGTTAAATGGTGACTCTAAATTGCCCAGTAAGAGTGGGTGTGAGACATTGTTTGTCAATGTGTGGCCCTGTGATTGACTGGTGACCTGTCCAGAATCTATCTCTGAATCTTTTCCCAATGCATGCTGGGATAGACTTTAACATAAATTAGTAGATGGTCAATTTAAAAAAAAAGGAATGCACAGTACTGTCACCCCAGTTTTGTATCATAGTGAATGTTTAGATGTCCTATAGTGAGATGCATTTCTGATACCTGAAATAAAGTAGTATTTTGAAAAAAATTTGTTCCTTCTAAAATGTGTCTTATTAAACTACAATACATTATGACACCTGATTTAGCATCGACCGATCAATAATTTATTTCTTTTTTTATTTGATTTATTGATTGAATTCTTTTTTTTTAAATTTCAATATTCAGGCATTATTTATTAATGTATAATCAGTGGTTAGTTTATCAGGGGGACGGCTCATATTGGGTGGTTTGGGGGGAAGGCCAGGGAAGCCAGATTCAGGTGGTTTGGACATGTCCTAAGGAGGGAAAGTGAATACATGAGTAGGAAGATGTGAGCAATGGAGCTACCAGATAGAAGGCAAAGGGGAAAGGGCAAAGGGGAAGACCAAAGACCGAAGAGGAGGTATATGGATGCGATTAGATCCATAAGTGTATCTTATGTCACTGTATTTGGGGTGAGTCAGATTTTGACATTTTTATTAAAAATAGCTGCATGTGCGGGCGGCACGGTGGTGTGGAGGTTAGCAGGTTTCCCTCACAGCAAGAAGGTCGTAGTTTCACCAATCAACCTCATGTACCTTTTTGGACTGTGGGAGGTGACCGAAGAACCTGGATGAAACCCAGACAAATGCGGGGAGAACATGCAAACTCCACACTGTAAGACCTCACTGTTGTGAGGTGACCGTGCTAACCATTGCTGTTGTTTAAGGGGAAGCGGTGACATAGTGGTTGTTCTGATACCAGAAAGACTGGGGTTTGATTTCCAGCGCCATAAAGCCACCACTGTGGGCTCAAAAGTAACGCCCTTAACCCCCAAATGCTTAGTTGTAAGTTGTTCTGGATAAGGGCGTCTGCCAAATGCTGTAAACGTGAATGGAGCCACTATGCCACCGCGCTGGCTTTTATAAAATATTTGCTTGTAAATTGTCCTACATGTGGGTGTCTCTGAGACAATAACTTTAAGTCATATGAAATAGGGGATAATAACCTTAAGTCATATGAAATAAAGACATAAAATCACAGTTCTCGCCGAAACCTGCAATTGAGCATTTGTACATGTTTCATTGTTGTGTTGCCATTTTTTCCATCCATACTTAATCAAATGATTATATAATATAAACAAGTCTGAACTTTCAACTTGAACTCTAAGGTTAAACACATTTGCACACCTCCATTCGCTCAGCCTGCTATCTGACCCAACACACACACACACATACACATACACACACACACACGCACACACCATCATGCTTTTTGTTGAAGAGTGTGATGTAATGCTGGAGGCAGCTTTCTGGAAACGAAGTAATACAAGCCTGAACAAAAGGGCCCCAAAAATCTTTGCATGCATGAGATCTAGATAAAGAAACAGGTTCAAACATGTTGCATAAGAGTGTACGTTCGCTAATGTGTGTAAACGGGGAGGGGGGAATGTAGATGAAGTATCATGTATAAATTAAGATGATACTGATAATGATACATATAATGCTGTATAATTAGTGCTTGATTGCTTCTCACTACATTGCCTCCTTCAATCCTAACCATAATGGCAGGATCCTTGTACCACACTTTGTTGAAAAAAACTAGCGCACTCAGCACACTGAAATCAAGTAGAGAGTCTCTGTAAAAGCCTGAAAATCGACTAGCAAAGAGAAGCCACACTGCTGCTTTTCATCTTTGTCTCTAATACCATTTCAGTAGTGTAATTTTTGGCTTGCTTTTTTAATACTCTCCTTTGGGTGGCATTATGCAATGGTTTGTTTTATACTTCACTGTCTTGCTATTTTAAATATTTCCCTTACTCAAACAGTCTGCTACTAACCAAGCTTGCTTCTCCATGCTGTATCCCATAAGACTGTTCACTTGGACCTGTAAATCTATTGATAACTATGGTTCTTTTTAAAGGCGTGTTTTGTTGCAGTTTTTTTTTCTATAGCTAACAATTGATGACATATTGTCCGTGTTTTGTCTGGATTACACCACCCTTCATGGCTTGAGATGAGGATGCATTGAAGCAAATTCCTGAATAAAAGCCAATGATTTTTTCCATCATTAGGACATTTTTAATTTGTCACAAATGTAAATACACCCCTCTAATTTAAAAAAAGTCTACTCAAAGGACAATACAAAATTTAATTTATGAATATTTTAGAGTGGGCAATTATATTGGTGGAAGCATTATGGTCTGGCTCGCTATTTTTCTAGAAAGCTGGGAATCCACTGACAATTAGAGCTCGAAACAAAGAGATAAGCCAATGGACTGGAGAAGCACTGGGATAATGGTGTTGAAGGCCAAACCGATGTCAGGATCCTTGCATAATCCCCTGGTTATGCAGGATAAAGTGCGATTCCATGTTCACCGCATCATCCAAAGACCTGTTTGCTCATGCACGGGGTCCAGCATGAATCCAAAAATTTCCTTCAGATAAGCCAAAAACAGTCTCTTAAATTAATCCATGAACACAGATGTTAGGGCAATGGGCCTGTAGTCGTTAAATTCAGTGATTTTTTTTGTGATGGTTTCTTTGGGACAGGGATGATGGTGGAACATTTGAAGCAGGCACTTCACAAAATTCTCTTCTGCCCTGACTTTTAGACAGGTTTTAGGCTGTCTGGGTGTTTTTTTGTGCTAAATGCAGTTTACTTTAATTTACGGGTTCGATTCCCTGGTAAGGTGTCTTTCTGTGCAGAGTTTGCATGTTCCCCCTTGCTTGCGTGGGTTTACTCTGGGTACCCCGCTTTCCTTCCACAGTCCATGAACATTAGGTTGATTTGTGACTCTAAATTGCCTATGGGAGTAGGTGTGAGTGTGTGTGTGGTTGTTTGTCGATGTGTGGCCCTGCGATGAACTGATGTCCTGTCCAGGGTATACCCCTGCCTCTCGCTGTATGTCCGCTGGGATTGACTCCAGCAGACCCCTGTTACTCTAAGTTAGGGAATAAGCATATTAGAAGATAAATGAATAAATGTTTTGATGTCATTCAATACCGTACTATCTTACTAGCCATGATCCCATCTCTATGCACCCTTGGGGCTTCTCCATCAGTAGGAGTGAGTTGTAATATTTTATTTACCACTCAGATGTATAAGATGCCTCCTGGTAATGGTACTGTGGTTTAACTTTATCATCAGTTGAACTGACAGATCTCAGATAAACTAATACAGCGATATCAGGTGACATCGTATCTTCTAGAATACTCTTGTAAAATGTAGCCATAGATGACAATAGGAGCTCTTGTGCTATTTGCAGAAACGGCGTTAGTTATAGAAGTTCAACTGCTTAAATACTATTGGATGTTGTGTAAGTTTGTTTAGATGGGTTAGATTTTGCCAAGATAAAAAACAAATCCTTTGTTAAATCTTTTTATTTTGTTTGAATAAATATGTGTAACTAGTTTTACTTATCATGTCGTTATCTCATATTTTTCTGATTTAAAAAGTACTACAGCATATGAAGTACTTTTTCATCTATCTGCCAGAACTTCATGCCAATTGTTATCTGAATATACACTATAATTTAGGCTCATGTGGTAAAACCATAAATTAAATAGGGAAGGAAAAACAAAACAAGATCTCCAGTATAATATTGGATTCTCACTGCATTCCCAAAGCCTGGCACTATGACAATTTGCCCACAAATGAATAAAACTAGTCGATCAAGGTCTTATAGTTAGTTAAAATGGCAATAGTCATAATGGGAATCTAGACCCTAACTATCAGGTGTTAAATCGGGCTGGCTGAGGCTAAACCCTTTCACATAGGTTTACCCTGTTATATTTCATTTACACTTTAATTCCCACTAATTCAAACATTTTCATTTGTACTGTGTAACAAATGAGGCCCGCCGCTAAACTTTGGCTGTCAGTTGCAACAAAGCTTTGATATCTTTAACAGAGCAAACACAAACACTTAAAAAAATACTTTTATGCCTATGTGTGAATATTATAGCAAAGCACAAGCAAAAATATATAACAGCTAAAATTTGCATGTACTCTGGTCCAAAAACACGTCTGTTATGGTGAAAGGCTTCAGCAGATCCCCACAACCTTGATTAGGAATAAGCAGTTATAGACACTGAATGGATGTATGGACGTATGGATGGACGGAGGGATGAATGGATGGAAGGATAAAATACTTTAGCATCTTCACAAGATGTTCAATCAGTCTTGAGATAGAAGACTGTAATGGAAATGAATAGTATTATTCACAGATGCTCCTCGTGCCAGGCTTGGCTTGATGGGCACACAACATGATATCTCAATGTTAGCACAGGCTTTGTTTGCTTTGGATACTGATATTGAAAAAATCGCCCTTTTTCTATAATTAGTGACAGGAAGGAATTTTCATTGGCATGGGCTTCAATTCTCAATTTAGAGGCAGACTGTGTTACAAAAAATGACAGGTTGAATTGAGAGGTAAATAGTTTGATCAAAGAAGAGCCCTTACTACATAAGGCTTTGCATTGCCACAGCACTTAACAAGCTAAGAAACTACAGCAACAGCTGGCACTTTAAAACTAATAAAATTACATAATTTGTCCATGCAAAATGGCCTAAAAACCATGCATTCCTCTTCAGAGGATTCAAGGCAGAAGTGTTTTTTTAAGACAAGCCTGGGTTGCCTCAGTATTTTATATTCTGGTCATTTGGCCTGTTTAATCCACAGTTAGTGGTTGTGATCGGGAGGCTGAAGACGAAAGCATGTATAATGGTGGCTCTGGGTGGAGGAAGCTGGTTGGCCCCTACAAGCCAAGCAGGAGCAGAGCGCTGCTCTCTCACACAAACACACACACACACACATGTTGCACACCAGCCAGAGGAATGCAGTGTTTTTTTTCCCTCTATATTCTATGATTGCAGCTTCACTTGTCAGCACAGCATTCCACATCCTTTTTATGGGTTAGACCAGTCCTTTTTTTAGCATTTATTTACAGTGTTTCAGTCGTCCAAGATCAACCAGAATTCCTACAATGCCAGAGCCTGGCATAGCTAGCTAGTAAATTTTAAATATTAAAGGTTAAAATACTATTAACCCGATTTTGCCTGGCCAATTTCATAGAACATTTGTTATGGCATGGAAATCCCAAACTGCATTAGATGCATGTTTTCTGTTTCACAAAAAGACACTCTTTGGTTAAAAAGAAAAAAGTTTACTCTCGACTATGTTATGAGAGCTTACCCAAAGAAAAGAGTTTTTAAAAGGTCACTGCCTATTTGAGCTCTTTTCCTCGCTTTCAGGAAGCAGCCAACCTAATGATGAATATTAAGGGTGTAAAACCAACTGTTAAACAAACTCTTAGGCCAAATATCCAACAAGATCAAAAATAAATCAAGGTCAGGAGATCATTCTAGAGAAATGTAATGCTCTTTGCTTGCTGAAAGCACCATTTTTTTGTTAACCTTAGAGCTTGTATTCCTCAGCTTTGATTTGATACACTATGCTAATGCATTGTACCACATACATTTTCATGAGATTCAGAGACAAGCGCTACAGTCCTCTTGCACTTCATTTTCTTTATTTTTATTTCCATCAAAGCAAGAGCTTCAGAAAAAAAGGTTGTGCGCTTGTCAATTTAATGGGTTCTTTTACTCTCTCTGCCTGTTACAACAGTCATTCCTTTGTAGCTGTCCTGGAAGAGAGATAATCTGCATAATGTTGCTTTTGCCACACTGGATTCTTGCCAGGCATCAGAAGATCTGCTTTGAAGGCCATTTTCCCCGGATCAGGCACTGGCATTTCTCCACCCTCTGTGTGAGACTGGCATAAGCTGGGCTCCCTTGCCAAACCCCTGGCTCCTGAATGGGAGCTGCTTTGTTTTACTTGAGAAGTGCATTTACATCAGATGGGTGCGGATGGAAAGGGAAGATCTGCATCCTGGTGACTCTTCAGGCCTGAATCTATGCCTTGCCCAGATCAGAGAGCATCTGCTACTGGATCTGCTATTACAGCTTTGCATCCCATTGAGGAAACTCCCTCTATGAGCACAAAGCAGGATGGGCAGTGTATGCATACAAACAGGCTGTACCTTTTTTTTCCTCTCTCGGGAGCCCTTCATTGCTGGTTATCAAGAGTGAATGTCTGACATTTTAAAAGGCTTTGGGCATTAAATAAACATCAGCAGTAACTGCTGAGTAGACTAAATGGAAGTGAAAGGATAAAATAACTTTTTGGAACTCCTGGCTGCTAGTGTTCAAGAGGATGATGTAATGGTTATGCTTTTAAAGCAGGATCACATTAAAATTGCATATTGTAGTTTGGTCTGAGTGGGTGAGCTATTCTTTATTATAGTGTGTACACCAGAATATACCAGGATACTAGAAAACTCCCATTTTAGTGCAGTCTTGAACCAATAGAAACACAGAAAGGGTCGGATACCTGTACCTCAGACACTATTGAAATTCATTTCATGAAATTCAAGGCACGGTTACACCCTGGACAGGTCACCAGACCAGCGCATAGACGAACAACCACACACTCACTTCTAGGGCTAATTTAAAATGACCATATGTGGGGGAAACAGGAGTACCCAGATAACCCACATAAGTTCAGAGGAGAACTTCGAGTATCGAACCCAGGATTCGACGATGCTGACCAGTACACCACCGTGCCTCCCCACTACTGAAATTGGTCTATTCAATTCCAGATGAAAACACAACTTTGTTAGATCTTTGGATCCCTTTTTGTCCTATGGTTAGACTGTGATGATAAATGATGTAAGTCACAAGAAGCTTCTTTACAACATTTACCAATGACCAATCAAAAAGTATTGTATCACAGACGGGTGACATCATTAACCAGGAAGTAATGGTACTTCTGCCTCGGTAGGCAATTTTTTTTAGCGTGTCTATGTATGTGTGATGATAAAAATATGCTTATAATTAAAACTATCTATATTATTTAGAAAATATTTAAATAAAAGCAGGCAAAAAAAATTGAAAGCGGTGTGCTTAACCATGTCCCAGATTTATTTCAGGCCCGGAAATACACTTCCAGTGTGTTAGTTGTCTGGGAGTATTGTAAGCAATTTCCAAGGTGTGTGCGCTGCTCCTGTCTGGCTACATTTGATGAGGATCAAAACCATGCTGCTGAGGCACAGTGTAGGCAGATGTATTGGGGCTCACAGGCAGATCTAATGGGAGAGTACGAGACAGACATAGTTTCGCAGTGATGCCACTGAATCTTAGATATACGGAGTGACCCTGGATTCCTGGTGCCAGGTCATGTTTGTGACAACTGCTTTTCTCACAGGCTGGGGAGCATTTTCAATCAGCAGCTACAACCATATGCTGGTAATGGTACTGATCCCAGGGCTATAGGAGTATAACTATTTCACAAGGCACGGCCAGTATGTACTAGTGCATACAGACAACCTCAGTTGTCGTTTACATGGACCAACAGGAAGGTCTGCATTTGTGCCTGATCTAGCATGCCAGATCTTTCAGTGGACTCCTAGGAACCTTTGCTTGCTGAAAGGATACCTAAATCAGGGAGCAGACATCCTGTTGAAACGACGATGGCAGAAACAATCCACCTTTTGCTCTAGTTCTTGCCCGGTAAACAATATGTACTAATTTCCCCCAATTGTGGTGCTCCAGCGGTCTATTACTGGTAGCCCTGTTCTGGCCAGCTGGGCATAGTTCTTAGAGGAACCCTTGGTGCAGCCAAATTCAGAGGTGTAAAAACAATGGGTGTGGCATGTCTCTCAATGAGGATTCAGAACTGGCTGCTTGGTTTAGTTTCGAAATACCTACACCCCTTTGGTTAACAAATCAGAGGGCAGAGACCCACTAGTATCTAGGTTTCTTTGTCGTACAAGGAGGCTGAGGTCTGCATGGCAACTGTGGTTATAAAAGGGCGTATCTATGCAGTCTCTTGTTTCCTCAAGGAATTATGCTTACATACATAATGGAGTTGTTTTTCTTATGTGACTTGAATAGAGAACAAAAAAAAGAAAGAAAGAAAGAGACAAACAGGTCACTGTTTGGAATTGCATATAATTCATATAACACTGAATACAAGAAAGAGTTGATTTAATGTTTAGGCTTTTTTCAGTATTTATCCATGTTTTTTTTTGGGTTTTTTTACCAATAAAACTTGGCTTTGGGCACGTATTACTCAAACTCAGTAAATATCAAATTTAGTTTCCTCAACTAGCAAACCTAAACTGAGGTTAAAATTCACAGTTCTTGAAGAGCTCACCTTTCAAAGCATTCATCTTAATAACAGTTTTTCAAAGCATAACATAACCACTTTAAACCTTAACAATTTTATTCGGATGCTCATCTATTTGGTCTTCTGCATTTGGTACTAAACTTCCTCTGGATTCTTTTGCTTCCTCTCAAAAACATTCCAGTAGGCGGTGTCCTACAATAGACTGGCATCCTATCCTGGGTGAATTGCTGTCTCACGCCCAGTGCTCCTGGGAAAGGCTCCAGATGCACCACAACCCTGACCAGTTGCTGAAGTTGAATGAATAAAGGAATTTGTAAAATAACTCCTTTTTATTATCCTTATCCAGAATGCAAATTAAATATTGTGGAACTTCCCTTTCGACTTCCATTTTTTGCGTAATCTTTTGCCTAGGTCATGACTGCTGGTCTTTGTTTGCACAGAATTTTCAGATTGTACCTCCTTTAGCATGTTATAAGAGTTATTAATACTAATTCATTTTTAAGGTAAGCATTTCTTTTTAAATCTATCTAGTATCTAGTAATCTTTTTCCTATTTCCTTATTTCCTTGTATGCTTGTCCACCTCGACACCCCTTTAACCTTTGTTTTTCTATGTGATAGAACTAAAAACTTGTGGCAAGAAAAGCTTATCACACACCCAGTCGGTTATAATACCTCGCTTACAGAGCAATCCTAATAATTTTAGTTTAGGTACTGTTATTAGAAAAACATTAAACAGTGGACTTTTGCTAATAAAAAAAATCAGTGGAGATTGTATATAAAATACATTTCTACATCGTAGAAACCAAAATTCTCCACAAATGCGCTAATCCTAATATTTGTGTCCTGCTTGTTTTCCTCTTTGCCCTTGCAACGTCCTGTCCTAACTGGGTTTTTAATGCAAGTTTTAAAAAAAAATTCAAAACCCCGGCAAGCTCAGAAAAAGATAATTTATTCCTCTACTTTGTTTCAAGAGCTCGGGTTCATGGGAAGAAGCTTGTGCCAAAGTGGGATTGGCCCTGGGACAAAGCTCCCCTCGGACCCCTGCTTGGCTGCTGTGCTCTTCTGACTTCACACACACCGCACCTGAGTACACACATTTATACAAAAGCCTTGCACTGGTGCCGGAATATTCTACTCACTGTGTACTGACATCATTACAGCTGTTGCAAATTTAAAAAGAACTGGATGGCCATACAAACATTCTAAGGTCCCAGATCCTTTTCTCTTTTTCTCTTTCTTTCCCTCTCTCTGTCTCTCTCCCTCTCCCTCTCTCTCTCTGTCTTTCCCTTTTTTTCTCTAATGGCCAACTGAATGGAAAAAGGGCGTGGTCAGAGAAACATCCAGCAGCTCAGGACCACCAAGGAGGAGTCATATTTGCCTGAGACCAGAGCATAGGGTGGGTTAGGGTAGTGGAAAAAAAACAGACATCTTAAATCCCAAATGAAGCTTAATGTTTTAAACATAATTAGACTCCATTGTTTTTGTGGTATGTAATTCATGAACCAGAGTAAGCCTTCCTACATCTGAGGCCAACAATCTAACCCGTTTTGTCAGTCTATCTATCTATCTATCTATCTATCTATCTATCTATCTATCTATCTATCT
>JAOTQW010000038.1:10533539-10550888 GCA_026260075.1 Sisor rabdophorus | reverse complement strand
TATATACAGGTCGCCAGTCCATCGCAGAGCCACACACGCACGCAAACACACTCCTAAGGAGAAATACATTAGAATCGCCAATAAAACCGAAGGGAAGAAACCGAAGTACCCGGAGGTAACCCACCCAAAGCATGCAAACTCAGAACAAAAAGACCCGGGAATCGAACCGTGACCTTCTTGCTGTGAGGCGAACGTGATAACCACCGACCCTTATTCTTTATTCATTCATTTAATGTTATGTCTTATCCATAAACAAGTTCATACAACTAAGACCCATTAGTTATACCCATTATAGTGCAGTGGTGTAGTGGTTAGCATCTTCGCCTCACAGCAAGAAGTTTGTGGGTTCGATTCCCGGATCTTCCAGTGCTGAGTTTGTATGTTCCTCCCGCACCTGCGTGGGTTTTCTCCAGTTACTCCGGTTTCCTCACACAGACCAAAAACAAGTATATTAGGATGATTAATGATCTAAATTGTCCATAAGAGGGAATGTGAGTAAGTGTATGGTTGTTTAACATGTGTGCCCCTGTGATGGACTGGCAACCCGTCCAGGGTGTATAGATCAGAAATAAGCGGTTTAGAAAATGAATAAATAAAGTAATAAATTATAATGATAATGCTATATGACATGTAGTGCTTAATTATTGGGGGCAGATCCTAAGCTACTGCACTCGCACTGATAAAAAAAAAAAAAAACACTCCGATACCGAAGACAGATTCCTTGTGACGCCACTGATAAAATTTCAGGCTCTGGCAGCAGCCAGAATAGGCTCTGCGGTACAGAAATATTTTTTAATTAATGATGACATCTCTAGCAATTCTGGCAGACTGAAAACTTCAAAAATGTATCTAATCTAGCTGCTTATAATAGACATTATCTGACCAAAGATTTGAAATTAATACACAACTGTGAGCGTGGAGAATTAGCAGTTATGTTAGCACACTGCAAACAACCCTGCTGCAAAGTCTTGCAAAACAAAATAATATAGCAAGAGATAATCCGAGAGCCATACAAATAATCCCACATGCCAAATGGTATCGGCGCATGCCTATCATGACGCTAGTATACATTTTGTTCTTGTAGTATACATTTAGTTGTGGATATTTTTTCAATTTTTTTTATTTCTGATATAATTTTAACCCCCTGATTTTTTGCAGATGTACTAGTCAGAAGTAATGTTATACAGGATTTACTGAAAACCTTCTGGCTAAACTAGTTTTAAAGAATTTTCGAAGCATTTGGTAATAGGAATACAACACTAATTGTTCCATAGTGATTTTTTGTTCAACTAGAACCGATGTTCTCATAACAGTGTGCGGTAATTTATTACTGTAGAAAATGCGTTTAGAACGTTGCATGAATCTTATTTCCTGGATGTCACAGGCAAACTTTCTTAGAAATTGTTGACCACTTACCAAATTTTCTGTTAGCTGGCTCTTACATTGACCCAGTTTCAAAACATTGTCGTTTAATATAATGTATTAGCTATGAGGTGATAAAAATTGCAGCTGAACTCTCCAGACAAATGTGAGTACAAACATACTGTGTTCTTTATAAGTTCCCCAGTGATCTATCAACACCCACAGGTCCAGCTGGATCCGGGAAAAAAACCCAAACTATCTAAAGGTTATTTACAAAGTGATGCAATAGAAATAGGCTTAATCATGATATTCAAACACTTCTGACATCAAACATGTTATGTTTCGCCTTGTCTCATTAGATGTAATGGTGTTGTGGTTTGCCTAACAACTTTCAAGTTGTACTTGACAATCAACCGAGTGACCTCAGTGACTAAAGGTTATGTCTAGACATAGATATTTTAAGAGGTCTTGTTCAATAAACACACCCCTGTAAATTATAGATAGTCCTGAAAGATGGTCTAGTCTTTGTCCTAAATAATTTATTTCTCCTGGGTTAATCTGAATAAAAGGGCAAATGCATTTGCTAAATAAATTCTGACATAGCGAATATGAAACCCATGTGACTAATCTGTGTTTCCATTGATGGTGTCTTTCCAGTTCCTTCATAAGAACACGACGGCTTTGTTGATTGCAACCTGCAATGCTTGAACGTTTATTACTTGCCCATTGGTTACTAATTGAAGTCCTGTCACCATTATGCTCACTTTGTTGGTTCCTCTGAATAAAATTTGGACATAGCAAACATTAAACACACGTGACTAATTGGCTGTTTCCACTGCGTTATACTTGTCTTGTTTTATTTACTGTTGGTTACTAGGTTACAAATGCCACAGTAAACCGCTCAAACAACTTGATGGAAACGTAAATAATTCACATTTTCCCTTTTTGTTTTGCTAACTCTTAAAAGATTCACTTCACCCTAGAGTGGAAACCCAGCTATTGTGACAACTCTGGGTCTTTCACAAATTAAAAACCATTATCACTGGTGACATTTTGGGAAATGGCTTAACCTTTTACCAGCCCACAGGCAAGGCAAGGTAAGTTTATTTATATAGCACATTTTATACACTGTGTTCATTCGAGCAATAATCACAACAGCATCAATGGATTATTTGAAAAAAAGGGATGATTTAAAATAGTAATAGGAATCTAAAATGATGCAGTCAGTTTGGGCGTAGCAGAGAGACCATACACCAAATGCAAAAAATAATTAGATGTGTTTTGAGACTAGATTTAAATATGGCTACTAATTTAGCACATCTGATCTCTACGGCATGATGAGTCAACCTCCAGACTGCATATTAGCTAACAGCAAACACCTGCTGTTTGGTATGTCTAAGAACTGCGTGTCAGAGAACCATGGGTACATTTATTTCTTGCTGATGTTTTATACAGGGGGATTTGTAGATCTGTTCCAAGAACACCTCTGGGTGATGCTGGACACATTTTACTGTACACCATTTAAACCACAAAATGCATGTAAAGTTTGTTCATTCATTCATCCTCTATACACGCTTATTCCCTAGTTCAAGGTCACAGGGGTCTGCTGTAGCCTACCCTACACATGGGTTGAGAGGCAGAGGTATACCCTGGACTGGTTGCCGGTTCATCACAGGAGCACATATAGCCAAACACACCCCGCCCCCCACTCACACACACACACACACACACACACTCACACCTATAGGCAATTTAGAATCACAGATCAACGTACAAGTTGATAATGTATGATAATGTACACGTTTTTGGATTGTGGAAGGAAACCGGCATACCCAGATAAACCTACGCAAGCATGGGGTGAACACGCAGGATCTGTCAGTGGGGCAAGTCTCCTCTGGACAGCCTAACCAACAGGTTGTTTTATGCTGCAACAAAGTGCAGTTTCTGTTTTACATGTTCTTGTCCCGATGGCCATCTAAAAGACTAAGTCTTCAATGGGGATCTTTTCCTGGGGCTCAACGGCTCCAAGTCCTGATCCATCATCTGGGCTGGATGCAAATTGGATCTGGTGGCAATGGTAACCTTAGAACAAGAATGAATCTAATTTTAGCGTAAATCTACTATGTAGTAAGTACACTGTGTGTTATAGGAAGTGTTTTCAGTTCCAGTTGACCTAATGGTTGCAGCCAAACAATCTGTTAATGGATTTGGATAATGGAGATGTGTGTGTGTGTGTGTGTGTGTGTATGTGTGATGGGTAAGCAAAGGTAAAAAAGATGGGTCTTTAATACAGTTGCCACCAGAAAATCTATTTTGGTATTATCAAATTGTCATAGTTTTGATCACAGGTAGGTACCACAGAAATAAAAATCATTAATTATTTTCAATTTCTCTTTTGTCTTGTTTCCCTGAAAAAAACAATGCAGAAATATACATCCACAGCCTGGTATTTTATATAAATTCACATGACTGATGGCACTTGTGTTTATTTTCGTGAGAAAGCAGGCTTTGGGGATAAGGCAGGCTTTGGCTGAGATCACTCCAGATGAAAGATTGTGTAGTGTGTAAATCTCTTGTCTGATTACTTGAGTAGCATGTGCAGTGCTATGCTAACAAAACGACAGATCCTGTAACAGGTCATGGAGGGTAAAAGGTACAGGGGTTCCACTAGACAAAAATCCCCAAAGAGAACAGGAAGAAGGGATTGTAAACAATAAAGCTCATGTGGCCAATAGCACCTAGTTTCAATAGCAGTTTTTTGCAACTTATTATAAAAAAATATTTATGATTCAAAGCCAAAATGATCTTTCACTCCTTTATCTATTCAAATTCGTTTTATTATCCAGCTTTTAGTTTTTATTACATTTAATCAAATTTATTCGACATTTCAAATTGGATCATGCATACAGACATTTTACAATGCAAATCCTTTTATTATTTCCTCTAACGATATGATCTGTTGTTTTAAATATGAATCAGAGGGCCTAGTCCTCAAGTTTGCATAAGTTGAGATGTGTCACTAATGCTGTAGACATACCTGGGTGCTGGAACTAGGGTTTGCAATGTAACCCTAATCCTCTGAATACCAGCTGCCTGGGTATTTTTATCATGACTTCAAGCTGTGGCTGATGCAACCTTTTGAGAAGAGAGAGAGAGAATGGGGGCATAGAGGTGTCTAAAAAAGCACTGTACTGTATAGACAGGAAAGGAACATATGCCACCATGCTTGTGGGGAGTGGGGGTGATTTAGGAGAAACCTGGCTCCTCATGCTTGACATTATAATCCCATTTCGTACTAAAACACAAACAAGAATACAGAATTCCACACAGGTCTTGACGAGATGTGTTCCAGTTGCCAAGTTAACAGAGGTACTGTTTAGAGGAAGAAAGCCTTATAAATGTAGCACAGGCCTGCCAATCTACCTCATTCTATCTCTCTCTTTAACTCCCCTATGGTGTTTCACCAAACTCCTGGCTTAGTTAATAATGTAACACACACAAACAAAAGCTGGGAAAGCATTATGAACATGACAATGTAAACCACAGATGCGGACAAAGTTAGCAAAGACTCAAATGGTTTCATAACTCCCCCAACTTTGCTTCGTTTGGGTGGTGATTATTCTTGTTATTTCTCCTTGTGGTGCTATGTTAATGTCATGCCACCTATAAAATATATAGGCATAATATTTGGGCAGTGAACCCAAAAGTACCTGCAAATCTTGCCTGTTTTACTTGCAGAATCTTCTTCACATTACATTATTTATCTGTCATTGGTGAAATTCTATTAGCGTCCAGTGCAAAGGCTGATTTTATCAGTGTGAATTTAAAGAAGTAAAAACGCTGTGTTGACGTTACTAAAGTATGAGGAAGATAGGTGCAATAAACTTCTGTACATGCGGCAACTTTTTTGTGTTATTTGCCAATTTAGGGAATATAAAACAATGGTGCAGTCGCTCATGCATGCATTTCCATATTGTAGCTAAGATCAGCCAATATTAGAAAAAATGTGCCCTAGTTTGAAAAAATCCATGGTTATAATCATTGATGGAAATGAGAAATGCGTATCTGTCTAAAAAGGTATCAGCGTATTAAAAATGGCAAGCCATCCTCTACGATGTAAAATTCGTATGCATCGACAGGAAAGTCTATTATTTATTATTATACATGAGAAAATGTTCTATGCCGATTATATGAGATTTACTGTATATTTTCCTCCTCTATGTGGGTGGGTGTGTCTATCTCTCTCTTTCTCTTACCCTCTCTCTCTTTCTCTGTTAGGGTGTTTACAGTTTTTGAACCGGGATACCTTTAGGCAATTACCACACCTCCAAGAAACCTCCTTCAAGAAGCACATGGGACAAGACTGGACATACAAAGGTGGAATTATTTTGGTATTGACGTGGCTTTCATTACAGGTTTTTTTTTTATCAAGACATTCCTGATTTGCTCTGTTATTTGTTTTTATTAATCTCCTAGAGATGCTAGTTCTTAGCTAATAGTGCTGAAGCCCATCTTATATTTATTGGGGTAAAAATAAAAAAAGGAAAAGCAACTTTCTCATAGGTTAGTCATTGCCTGTATACTGAGCCATTTCAACATATTTATTAGTTAACGAAATGATATACACAAACATTTACGAATAAATGGCACATTTGAACACAATGGTTAGCAAAACAATAATTTGACAGCATATCCGACAGTAGAAACCTAAAGCTTATGAAAGTGAAATAAACAAACATGACATACATCATGACTATAAACCTTCTGGGAAGTTTTTTCCCAAAGGGGCTTTCCGAACACTATGCACATACTCCAACAAACTGCAAATGATCACTTTCAGATTAGGCTCACCTTCTCTATAAAAGTTCCTTGCATGCAAATCAAAGAAAAGCCTGTTACATTATGGAAATGATCATGCCCGTCATTCATTGTGTGTGAGAATTCCCCTTTTTGGTCAGTGGTTTCCTTGTCAAGTTTATGCCAGGCAGCAGTGATTCAGACGATACTAGGGGATGAATAGGGACTTTTTTCTGTTCTCTGGTTTCCTATTAAAAGGTCCCATTGAAATTCTAGCCTTATCAGACATGGACACTGCCTTAAGGTCATCACACAGTACTTGTGTTTTAGTATAATTAAGTGCCAGCTTTCGGTTTAATCTGTAAAATTTTAGCTAGACTGAATTTAATTGTAATAAAGATCAAGCGGGGCGGCACGGTGGCAGGGTGGTTAGCACAGTCGCCTCACAACAAGAAGGTCCAGGTTTTGATTTCCGGGTACGGGGTCTGGTTCCGCCCGCTCTTGTGTGGGTTTTCCCCGGGTAATGCAGTCCATTAGGTTGATTAGCCACTCTAAATTAGCCATAGGAGTAAATGTAATGCGATGGACTGGTGACCTGTCCAAGGTGTATCCCTGCCTCTCTCCCTATGTGCGTTGGGATAGGCTCCAGCAGACCCCTGTGACCCCGATTTAGGTGATAAGCGGGTATAGAAGATGAAAGAATAAATAAATGAATACATTATTGAATTAATTATTGAATGAATAAATGCAAAAATGAATAAATGATAAAGATAAGATTAAGAGTTGCCTCAAAGCAAAAAGATTGCAGGTTCAATTCCCAGGCAAGGGATCTTTCTGTGCAGAGTTTGCATGTTTTCCCTGCCCTTGCATGGGTTTACTCCGGTTTCCTTCCACAGTCCAAAAACATGTATGTTAGATTAATTAGTAATGCTGACATTGGCCATAAGAGTGTGTGTAAGTGTGTGCGGTTCATCGTGCCATGGACTGGCGACCTGTCCAGTACTGTACCCCTCCCTCTCACCCTTTTTGCAGCGTGATAGGCTTTGGCAGATCCCCATAGGGAATAAGCGGGTATATGAATTATATATGAAGCTCTAAAGCTTGATTTCGGCCAAATTCGCACAATTATTCTAGCACTATGACCAGTTTTATTCACAGAACAAAGTGCGAAGGAGGCCAGTGTGGGAATGCTAAGGCAGATTACTCGTGAACTCTCTAAATTAGGTTGTTGGAACACGTCACAGTCTTGTCATTAATCTATCTCTTGGCTGCAAGTCATAAAAAGCCACCAGAGACAGTTGTATTTTTCACTGTAATCTGGATAAGTATTTAGTCAGTGTTTATTTGATCATGCCAGGTCAACCATAAATAGGATTTTTTTTAGCAAAGGTTTAAGTTATCCTACTGATGTCTCTTGCCAAAACCAGCACATGGCTGAAACTTGACACCTATGAGATGCAAGGGTGATCGGTAATTTCCGCATACCAAACTTATGTCGGAATAAGTGGCATTTTGTTTCTATCGTTTGTTTTGCATTATAATCACGGTTTACTTTACAGGGCATTAAGTGACAACAATTGGAACGACAACAATTGGTAAAGCTTGATTTACACTACTAGATAAGCAGAAAACTTTCGATAAACTATTGTTGAGGTAAAAATGTGTATGGTGAAAACAACTTTTTAACAATGATAACTAATCCCCTTAGCGTTCTAGGGACTTTATATGTTTGATATATATAAGTACACCATGCTTGAATTTATTCTGGGATAGGCTCCAACATTGCCATGCTGATTTAAGTAAATGGTGAAAAAATGCGTATATCATATTAAAACTTTATTATACTGACATTTAGCCAGATTCTCTTAAGCTTAGGGCTCTAAAATTATAGGCTGCTAGTCTCTCTAAAAGATTCTTGTTAAAAGTGATTAAGTGATAAGATTGGGAACAAGTGACAAGATCCCCTCATTCACCTCTACTACAGTGTTATTGGTTCCAGACCCTTATTAAGTTCATTTTCTGAGAATCACGGTGTACGGGTGGCACAGTAGCTTAGTGGTAAGCGCTGTTGCCTCACAGCAAGAAGGTCCTAGATTCAATTTCCAGGCAATGGCCTTTCTGTGTGGAGTATGCATTTTCTCCTTGTGCTTGCTTGGGTTTCTTTCCACAGGTCAAATCATGCATTTTAGAAAGGGAGAGAGATGAATCTAGCCTGGGTGCTGGTATGGCATTAAAACAATAATAAATAAATCTGAGATGTAAGGATTATAGTTTTGACTAATTTGGTCCATGCACACACTTACTGATTTATTAGAATAGAAGAAAAGGAAGCATCGACAATGCAAAATGTTTCTTAATCGTCTTTTTTGAAGCAAAAGACATGAACAATACATGAACTGGTGTTTGTTTATTGTTTCTTAAACCACCAGACTATTTCTTATACTGGTTAAATATAGAAAGTGTCTAATGGCAGTTGCTTAACAAGACATACATGTACCGGTTATTTAATTATATCGGAGGTTGATGTAATATGCAAATAAAACCTGAATTGCAAGATTGATTCTATTCGTGGAAAACCATCACTAATCCATCGTCGCTAAAAAAAAATAATAATAAAACGTCAAAGGCATAATTAAGGTGCCAATGAAACGTTTGTGAGTTAACATGCTGGCAAAAGTCATGCTAGTTGACACGCCATTTAAGAAGTCTCTGCCTGTGGGGTAATTAGGACACACCTGGTCCTAATCTCACACCCAGCGCAGAAACGCTTGAACATGGCTCATTATACAAGGTTTGTACCCAATGTCATAAAACGTTTCAAAGTAATTAGGGTGCACAAAAGAAATAAAAAATAATAATAACAATAAATAAATAAAGCATTTAACAGTACTGTTGCAGTTGCCACAAAAAATTATCTGAAAAACTTGATAAGGAGTGGTAAAAGAAAAGGTTCTATCCTTTCTGAGTCATACTAAGTGAGGTCATGATTTTCATTGATTTTCTTCCCAATTTGAAATGTAATGTTTTGGGAGTGTGTTAATGCAACAAAAAAGGTCAAAGTGCTGGCTCTGCTGCACTACTCCTCATAGGTCATCTTTCAGGGTGGTGTTGGATAGACCCTCAGTGGGACTGTGATTAAAGACAACACCACACGTCTTATATCATCACATTGATCACACTCCCTCTTCTTAAACAATAACAAAGGCGGGCCAGTTTCACTTGCATCCAGTGAGAAAAAAACATGGAACATTTTCCAGCAGCCCTTTCAATGGAGCTGTGTGCTTTGTACATAACACTGATATTTCCGTTACTCTTTTCCAGTATCAGTCATGACTCACGAGTGGGCAGCAGTGGAACCATTTATCATGAAACAAGTTTTTAAGTTTTGTTTTGTTTTTTTTCTTCTGCCAATTTACCTCTTTCATGATCACATAAACTCGTGAGATGGATGTGTATTCCTGTGTCTCGGTATGAGATCAGGCAGGGCTAGTTCTTTGGAGAATCATCAATCAAGGGTAAGAAGTTAGAAAAGAAATATTTGTCATTAAAGAAATTTCAAAATATAATGAAAATAACCATTTGCAAAAATAAACAGATATAAAAAAATGAGTCTCCATTATACAGTTTTCAAAAAGTTTCACTTAGACACAAACAAGTTTGCCTCATTAGGTAATTTTGTATTATTTTATGCACAAATGCACCTTAAAACCCATCCTTATGATATCTGCCTTAAAAATATTCCTCGACATGTTGGAGCAGCAGGTAACCTGGTTTCTGAGTATTGGCATTTTGCAGGGTTTTTGACTGGCACATTGGTGTTCAGTGCCAAAACCAACAAAATTATTGCATTTATTTTGACATTCCCTAAACAATTGATGCCAGAACCAGGTTTCATATTAATAGTTCCACATTAGCACTGACAGCACTTTTGGATATCAACCTATGCCTTCATATTTACACCAAAACATAGAATGTAGTTGAAGGTATGTTGTATTACATTTCTGAAAGGCCTATAAACAATGTGTTTCTTCTCCAAACTACATACCATCGGAGGAAGTGGTAGCTCAGTGGATAAGGTGATAGACTAATACCTGGAGAACCGGGGGTTAAATTTGCATCACCAACAAGCCATCTCTTCTGGGCCCCTGAGCAAGACCCTTAACCCCCAACTGCTTAGCTGTATAAAATTTAAGTCTCCCCAGATAATTCTGTAAATGTAAATGTACTATGTGTTTTGCCTCAGGATTCATTTCACTAAAACCAGAATGTCTAAACACTGTCAAGAAGTCTAGATGTCCCACTGCACAAATGCCCAGACTCCTTGAAAACAAGATGTTATTGTTGGTGTGAAATAATTCTAAGGTCCTACAAAATACCCTGACCCCAATCCCACTGAACACTTAATGTTCTGAAACAACAACTGCACCCCAGACCTTCTCAGCAAACGATGTCTGATCTTACTAATGCTCTTGTACAGTTTTTACTGATCGAGTGCTAACCACTAAGCCACCGTGCTGCCCACCATAAATATGACATTTTGAAAAATTCAATTTTTTTTACCAAAATGAATCCAGTTGGCAGTCATCTTGGCAACACTCCTGTTGTCAAAGCTGTTGTTGTCACTCATAAAAATTTAGGCTTCTTTTTACATGAATAGACAGATATCCCAGAGACAGACTACCAACCAAACATGAATTTTATATTAGATACTGTAACATGACAAAGTTTGCTTTGTCAAAATTAAGCACACACACAAACATAGAAAAAAGACTGTGTGTTCCTTCATTATAAAGCAGACAATAGTTGTTTTTTTTCCTGCTAACAACTATATCTATCTTTTCTCACTGAGAAGTAAATATCCACATATGTCCCCCTCGCTACCCCCTGCCTCTCACCCTATGTGCGCTGGGATAGGCTCCAGCAGACCCCAGTGAGCCAGAGTTCGGGAATAAGCGGGTATAGAAGATGAATAAATGAATGAATGAAAGAATAAATGTATATTGGTGAATTGGCCGTCTTTAACATTACATACTCTCTAAGATGTTGTTAGTGTAACCTATTTTATTTACTCTGTAAGCTGCTACTTATAAAATGGACGTCCTGAGAAAGCCTTAGGCCAAAAATTCACATTTTCTTGCTTGTATGCAGACAAGACGAGGGTTCATTCACTTTGCTAATATGACCGCACTGAAAAACACACGACAGCTGCTGTCATGGAGAATTTGCTGTTAGTAATACAAGCTGTCTGTGGATTTTTTGAGGTTGAAAAAAGGGTGGGAACCAGTCAGAATGCGAACGATGCCACTGAAAGGGTGCAAATCCAGTGTGTCATCTGGTTTCGCCTTTCTGTGCTCAGTGTTATCCCATCTGAGACAGGCTGGTTCATCTGATAAGAAACTGCCATCCCTATCAGTGTTCCATGGCAGCTCTATGCACTGATACTGCCAACCACAGTGGAGGAGGTGGAAAAAAAAACATGGGAAGCAGGCTTGTGCAGTGTTGTAACTAAGATGTCTGTTTATCGCTGATGTTTCCTCCCCTGTCACTATAAGTGGAAGAAATGTTTTAACTTGCACCATCTTCGCTGGTTGTTACAGCATAGGCTTATCTACCTTTTCTCTTATTGCATGTATCTCCCAAGGTTTCTATTCATTCCCTCATTCACAAATGTCTGTCTGTGGAATCTAAGGTCTTTGGAAGGAAGCCTAAAACAGAATGTTCTGGACAACACGTACTGCAAAGACGTGCCTAAAATGTATTATTTGTGTTTTTGGTATCAGTTAAAATAGAATTAATTATTCTATGGGCAGCAACAGAAAAATAAGTAACATTGTATTTATTATGAAATAAAAAATGGGACACAATATACTGTTCAAATAAACCTTTTTTGGATAGTGTAGAGTTTGAGGTACATTTTAACATGTTATATAGTTTAAATATATGCTGCATATGACACCAGCAAATATTTAAAGAGAGATACAAGCAGTTGGCGGTGCGGTGGCGCACCGCCACCTCACAACAAGAAGGTCCTGGGTTCAAATCCCACTTGGGGTCTTTCTGTGCGAAGTTTGCATGTTCTCCGGTAACCTTCTTGCAGTAAGGCGACCGTGCTAAGCACTATGCCATCGCTTCACCCCATCAAAAGCAGTTGATCAAAAATAAAAGTCATACCTAAATATTTTAAATTAACACATTTTTTTTGCTGGGGTGGCGCGGTGGCATGTTCTCTTCACGCCTATTTGGGTTTTCTCCAAGCACTCCGGTTTCTTCCCACTGTCCAAAACCATGTACATTAGGTTAAATGATAATTTATGGACTGGTGACCTGTCCATGGTGTACTTCTGCCTTTTATGTGCGCTGGGATATGCTCCAGCAGACCCCCATGACCCTGAGCTAGGGAATAAGTGGTTATAGAAGATGAATGAATGAATAAATAAATACATTTTTGCTGTGTAAATTCTATCTGGCACAATACAACTTTGAATAAAACTACGAAAAATTAGAATAACAAAAAAAACCTAAAAAATTTAAAGTCTAAATAGCTTAGATTCATTACATGTAAACTAAAATGTTCAACATAGTTAAAATCGAGGTGCAATAGTAATTGTAATAATTATATCCTAGAAAAATGTCCCTAGGTTATGTAAGTAGCCGTGGTTCCCAGAGGGAACACTTTGGGAACTCCCTTTAATGACTCTCGACCTGAAGCACGTGTGTAATCCGATGAATTAGTGAGCGTTACGTCACCTTAGTTGACATCAATGACATCAATGACCAGGAAGTAACGCTATATTAACATGAGTTGCGGTGGCGCATCGGTAAACTCATGCAGCACATCAGTGATCACTGGGGGGTATGGTACATGATGCAGTGTCTCAATCCCTTGGGCAACCATGGTTGCATACATAACTTAAGACATTCTGGGAACAAAAACCTTGAGGCGCATAGAAACGCTTTGGGAAAGAGATACCCATGCCACCATAGCACCAAGCCGCTGCTCCAGTGTTGTATGGGGGGTGGAACTGTTTGTGTCTCAAGCACCATGGAGCGTAAAACTGAGGCTGGGTTGGAAAGCACCTCAGTGCCTGCTTTAAGTGTATCCTTCCAGGAAAGTCAAGACATTCCTGAACCGAAGACAATGTCAGAAGTGTCTTACCTGTTCGCTAAGAAGTGGCCCATACTTGATTCTGATGACAGTAAATTTTGCATTCCATTCAAAAACCAAGGTTCCAGACAGGCCTGAATGACCATGATTTGAGTCCAATCCATTATTGTGATTTAAATGATGTATTGGCTGCTTTAGCAATGAATTGTAAATAACAAAAAGAATCACAGTAAATTATAAGCAGGTCATAAATTTCACATTTCTTAACAAGGCTGATCCTGCTGATAGTTTCGAAGATTACTGGAAAGATACACTAGCAAACATCTTTGCCACATAATTGAGCTAATATGACTCCATGATGCAAAACTTGGCAGAACAGTGTCATTTGAACTGAACATGCGTATTTGCTTATCGTAATGTGTGCAGGGCTCCAAACTCAAAACATTTTGTCATCTCTCCACTGGCGAGAGAAGAGAGAAAGAATCCAAGCTGCTTAAAGTCCAGCATGAAGTTTTGACTGCTTGATGATTCGGTGTGCCATGTCATCTGCTTTAGTGCACTTTATGATTCCATTCATTGGCAACATGCCGGTTTCCTTCTCCAGCAGGACTTGGCCCTTGCGCACAGCGACAAAACTACTCCAAACTGGTTTGCTGATCGGGACATTACTATGCTTGGGTGTAGTTCATTGAAGAAGATTCTGACATAATTAATATGAACTTTTCCTAACCTTGCCTTTAAATAGACTTGTAACAAAATAGCCATTGCAACAGCATAATTATGTAACAGGGGTCCTCAGGGTGGTCCCGGCAGTGAATGATTTCCTGAAAAGTCTCTGTTTAAATACTTCCATAGAAAACGTAATCTAGGCCAAGGTTGATCATGTTGCCGCTTCAACGGTTAAACCGGAACCAAACATTACTGTCACCAGTTAGCACAAGCCCTTTTTTTCATTTTCATCAAAAGTAAAGTTGCTAAAAATGACCTTAAACCGCTGGAGAGAAAGAGTTTAGGTAAGAAAAAAGGATATATTTCCTTTAAGAGTCTTAGCACATTGTCCCCATGATTCACCTCGTGGCACAGCATATTCCCCACTGATACATTTTAAAATTCAGGATGTGATTGAAAAAATCATCACAGCAAAATTTGGATACTATACACAGAGCGACAAGCTGACCATACGGTGGCACATAAGGAAATAAGATAGTAGTCACTAGGAATAAATAAATTAAATATTATTACATTATTGTTTATTTCTTCATTCATTCATCTATCTACTATACATGCTTATTCCCTAATTCGGGCTCACGGGGGTCTGCTGGAGCCTATCACAGTGCACATAGGGCAAGAGATAGGGTCACACCCTAACCATGTTTCCAATCGATCGCAGGGCCACATATAGACAGCCACACACACACACACACACACACACACACACACACACACACACTGCTATGGGCATATTAGAATTACCATTTCGTGTACATGTTTTTGGACTGAGGGAGAAAACTGTAATACCTGAAGCAAACCCACACAAGCGAGGGAATAACATGCAAACTCCGCACAGGAAGTGCCTGGAAATTGATCCGGGACCTTTTTTCTGTGAGGCGACTGTTCCAACATCAGAAATGAAGTCCTTAGTTTGTTTAGCTGTCTCTCTCTCTTTTTCTCTAACTGTATGTCTGTCCATGTGTGTCTGTCTATCTCAATCTGCTTGTCTGTCTGTCTGTCTGTCTTTCTTTGTTCATTGATACTAAGGTGAGCAACTCATTATTTAAGCCTTTTGGACTGGATTTGTTTATCAGTGTTTTCTTTTATGTAACCTCAAAAGTAATTTCTAAAAGTTTCTGTCTATATTAGTTGTGGTGTCTTAATACTTAATACAGGCACACAAAAAACCAACCAACAACCCATCAACCATCAGTAATGTGCAACAGCTACTGTTCAACTGCATTCTTACAGGTTAGCACATGAATAGAACCTTTTGTTTATTTTAAGACTGAACATGTGTCTTTGGGCTTTTCGAAACTGGTGGCAAAGGGTATTAGTCACCCTCTGTCATGACCTTTTAAAAAACTGCAACTTGATGGGACTCTGGGGTTAATGTTCCCATATTGCATCCAGACGCAAGCCTTGGCTAATAGCGTTTAACGTCTAAACCAAGACATCGACACTTAAGACAGACACACAAGGTTGATCGAAAGAACATTTCTATGTCTGGATCTAGAGCCAGAACTAGCATAGCAAGTTTATCAAATCCAGATCACTTAATGATGGATCTGTTACTCAATATTACCTCTGGTTATAAATAATTTAGTGAGCTACTAGTGTAGAATGTTCGGGGTTACAAAGTACAAATCCTTCTTTTACAGAAGAAATATAAATAAATTATAAATCAGGTTGAAATGATTAATAAATAAAATAAATTTTAGACATTTCTTTTAGGGCAGCATGCCTCACAGCAAGAAGGTCCCGGGTTCCATTCCTGGGGAAGCGGTTTTTCTGTGTGGAGTTTGCATGTTTTCCCTGTTCCTGCATGGGTTTTCTCTGGGTACTCTGGTTTCCTTCCACAGTCCAAAAATATGTACTTTCCGTCTGTTGGTAAAGCTAGAAGAGCCCGTGGAGTAAGTGTGAGTGTTTGTGGTTGTTTGTCTTTGTGTGCCTCAAGCAGACCCCCTATGACCCTGAGTTAAAGAAATAAGCGGGTATAGAAGATGAATGAACGAATGAATGAAAATTAACATTTCTTTTAAGGGGCATAGTGTAGGGTATAGCTTTTAAGTGTTCTGTACAAATAGGTCCAAAAACATAATTTCATACAGGCTGCTTTTGTCCCCATGCATTGCATGCAACAAATTATGTGTTCATTATATGCCACAAAGATGTAAGAACAACACTTGTCAAGAACTTCTTGACAATAAATGCCTATTGTTTCATTTGAACTAGAAGGCGAAAATACTAATTCAGCATGACGCCCCTGTACCCAAAACTCCTGACCTTCATAAGAACAAGGTTAATGTGAGTTGGTCTGAGAGTTTTGATGTGAGTTAGTCTGAGAGCTGTGGGATAAACTAAGACACCAAGTGCACCCTATCCACCCCATCCTATCCAGCATCTAAACTAATGGATACTATTTAATAACTAATACTTAATACCAGGTTATACTAATTATAAACCGGACAGTGGTTGCTCAAATGTTAAAAGGCACTAAGTTGTTTATTGGAATACCAAGAGAACCTGAATTCAAGCCCCACCACTGCCAGAGTCCTTGAGCAAGCCCCTTCACTCTTCCTGCTCTAGAGGGTGCTGTATCAAAGTTGACCCTGTACTCTGATTCCAACCTTCCAAGGTGGGATAACAATGTTGGGAAAAACATTTTACTATATGTTGTACTGTGTATAATCATGGATATGACATCTGAAATTGTGTGGCCATGTAAACATGATAGTCTACATTAGATGGTCTCTAATGTAAATTAAAAAGAACTAGTCCAGGCCTACCTATCGCCCTATGTGCGCTAGGATCCAGCAGACCATGTGACTTCGAGGTAGGTAGGGAACAAGTGGATTAGAAGAAGAATGAACCTGAGGGCTTGTGCACACATTGTCCGGAATTGTCCGGATCCACTGAAAAGCACCCATGGCATCCAAACATAATTAGCTATTTTGTACTAAAAAATGTCAAACTTGCAAATTGAACTGTTTAATTCCCAGTATGTTTGGATTGCAAAGGTGAAATTGATCCTGTCTGGATAATAATGTTAAGCATTTTTTAACTTCCTGGAAATCTTTGTCAAATCTTGGCACCATTATAACTGTGTTACCACAACTGTGACTATGATATAAAAGGTGTTTTTTTGCATTTTGATAAAGCTTTTTAAATCTATGCTGAAATAGGCGAAATTCCATTTCTTCCATCTTTTTTTTGAACATCCTATTCCAGACTTAAACTGCATTTTACCCCTTATAAAAGTCCTAGGCGGCGCGGTGGCGCAATGGTTAGCACCGTCGCCTCACAACAAGAAGGTCCTGGGTTTGAATACCGGGCTTGGGGTCTTTCTGTGCGGAGTTTGCATGTTCTCCCCG
>JAOTQW010000038.1:10479834-10490218 GCA_026260075.1 Sisor rabdophorus | reverse complement strand
TGTGTGTGTGTGTGTGTGTGTGTGTGTGTGTGTGTGTGTGTGTTTGTTTGTCTATTTGTGGCCCATGATGGACCGCTGCATTTCATGCATGTGAGTTGGGATAGGCTCTAGCAGACCTTCATGAACCCAGGTTAGGGAATAAGCGGGTATTGAAGATGAATAAATGAATTAAATGTGTTTTACAATATAAGCACAGATTTGAAATCAGAAATCGTTCCAACCTTTAAAATATAAGACATCTATTCTTGTATTTATTGCAGCTACTAAAGTTTAATATACTTAATTCCTGTTATATACTATACTATTCACTTGCACATGATTGATTGTCGATTCTAAATTGCCCTTATGATTGAATGTAAGAGTTTGTGTGTTGGCTTTGTGATGGACTGGCAGCCGGTCCAAGGTGTACCCCTGACTCTCACCCAAAGTGCGCTAGAATAGGCTTCAGCAGACCCCAAATTAGGTAATAAGCAGGTATAAAAGATGAACAAATGAATGAACTAACATATTATTATTAGTAATATCAAGGCTAAATATCTAGTGGCAACATTTAATAAAACATGCATCATGGCTGACGGTGACAGCCATCACTATCACATTGCTCTATGGATTTCTGATAGCTTGTGACTTTTGTCCACCTGACAAGTTAATGAACTTTATGAAGTTTAGTTACCCTGGACAGCTGCACAAGGGTCCACTTGGAGTACTGTCCACTTCAAGTTATTAAAATCACCTCTATCTCTCCTCTTTATGTCTCCACACTCAAAAGCGCGCACACACTTACAGATACAGCACAGAAGCACAGATACAGCTTAGAGTCCATTGCACGACCGTGGCATGCAACACGTCGTAGGTCGTAGGATTTCGTACAAAAGCAGTCGTAAGATAAGTAACCTACCCTTTAAGCCCTTATAACTTTTGAACACAAAGCGCGTCGTAGCGATTGTGCAAATAAAAGCATGTTTGAGACAGTAAATCAGCGCACACTTTTATCCCTACATGCACACAAGCAGCTAAGTAGACTTCTGATGCACTTTGCGCCCAACTCACCATAATCGGACTCGAGGTCGCGCTCATCGTGCGAGTCCGTGTTATCGGTTCTGACCTGGCAGATCCCAAGTCCCCTCACCAGGTCGTCCAAAGGCATCTCGGCGCCCTCGCTGGGGGAACAACGCAGGCCGCTTCCGCAGCGCGCCGTGTAAACCCCGCACGGCTCTCCGAGCTGCAGCGCGCACACGGGACAGCAGCCACATCCTGGCTCCCGCACCAGCTCCGTGCAAGGGGTCGGGGGTTTAGGACACGCCGCCTGCTGTTCCGCCGTACAGCTCGGACAGCGGAATACGACCTCAGCGCTGGAGGAGGAGGAGGAGGGGGAGGATGGGAAGAGCAGCGCCAAGGAGGCGAGCAACAAAGCGCGCACGCACCGCGATCCCATCGCGTTCTGCCGAGGCGGCACGGAGTTTAGAGCGCGGGAGAACACAACCCGGATAACGGTTTTTCTTTGCGGCCAGCTCCAGGTGCCGACAAGCTCAAAAAAGCGGCTACGGACAGGTGAGGATCGCCAAATCTGTCTGCTGGGTCCTATCTGCTGCCATGTTCTTCAGACACAACGGCTGGAAAAAACACAGACAAAATACCCCGACAGGCAAATAAGAGCACTTTGAGCCCTGCTTCAGTGCACACAATCCGACACACGTGACAATGTTTTGGAGGACAGTACATGCGAAATGCGATGTTTTAATGGGAAAAACTGTCCTTAAGGCAAAAACTTTACTTTTGTACCTTAAATAAATAAAGGTTACCTACATGTCCAGGTTTTTTCAGGGGAGAAAAGTGTGTTGGTGACGCCACACATATTCATTAAATCGTCATGGTTATTAAATCACATCGAAATAATGGCTATGACGCAAAAAAGCATAACATTAGGATGAAAATATATCCAAATAAAACAAAACAGTACTATAATTATTTCCAGATGCAAGTAAGTTTAGTCGCCAGGGTATGTCACAGACTAATTTACATATTTATTACATCAAGAAAGGGAAAAAAAAGATTTTTACTGACAATAGAATAGAAGTTGTATAGATTTACAGGAAAAATTTTTTTAGTTAATATGTTTGTTATTGTGGCCAGGTAAAAAAATTAAAATTATGAAAAGAATTGTATAAATTGTGCAGATAGCACAGATGATTTTGTTTAGTGATTGGTGGTTGTGACAATAATAATTAGTGATGGTAATTTATTTATACATCAATTTTCCCTCCCTCTTATTCCCTATTTGGGGTCATGGAGGTGTGCTGGAGCCCATCCAAGCTCACATTGTGTGAGAGGCAGGGGTTACACCCTGGACAGGTCGCCAGTCCAACGAGGGTCACATACAGACAACCACACACTCACATTCACTCCTATGAGTCACAAATCAATTTAGAGTCACAAATCAATCTAATGCACATGTACAATCAACTGTGCGAGGAAAACTGAGTATCCAGAGGAAACCCACGCAAGCACGGGGAAAAACCCACCACGTCACCCTGTAATGGAAATCATGGATTTGTTATTGGGAATAAACACAGTAAACAAGGATTCGCTGTTGGGATTGATACTGGTTAGTGATTGGTTAATGGAAACAGTGGTGAACGCTTAATTTCTTAGCAATGTGTTTGCATTTATTTGTTTATCTCAGCAATTTACTGACTTTTTTTTTGATAAGCATCCGCAATAGGTAATTTTCACTGTAAGATGTATGGTAAGGTTGACAGTATTCGTTTTATACTGCATTGTAGATGTATTTAATTATGGATTTGATTAGTTAGTTAGTTTTTTGAAGTGCATGTTATTTGTGAAGCTACCACCAGATTGTACAACGTTCTACATGGTTTTTGTCTGTTAGGGATTAGCTGTAACAACACTTGTAGTAAATAGGAGAACTCAACTTTTTAGAGCTAATTAGTTGGACTTTAGCATTTTTCTGTTAGAGAATGAGCACAGTATGGTCTGCCTTGCCAGCTAAATCTTTCTGCACACCTGGAGTTTATAAAGTTTTATTGCAGATTTAATCAGTATTAGTTTTACTGCAAAAGACAAGGGCAAAATTGGCCCTTATTTTAATATATTTCAATAAAATTGTGTGAGAAACAAGTGTTTTACTAAAACATGTATCTTTTAGATTTTATTGGAAGACAAAACTTTATTAAAACATGTGGACAGAGAAGGTTAATAAGTATTCAATGAGCATAGTTTAAAAACAAACTAATATAATAAAACGCGTAGGGTGATCCATGATCCTTGTACTGAAAACGGTACTATATTGTATTGAAACAGCAACCACAGGCATAAACCATGTGTACTTTAGTATAAAGCTTTTAAATTAAAAGCTTCATTTTGTAATGTCTCTTTGCTCAATCTTTGCACATTACACTTTTTAAGGCATACCTACTTTACCATGTGGTGTTGGTGAATTAAAAAATTTTACAACAATTTTTTTTATACCAGCATAACCATAACTGAGTCAAAAGTTTGCCAGAAAGTTTAAAGCAAACAAGCGTTTCTAGGATGCCTAAGGGATGCCTCTAGGATTTCTAGAATGCCTCTAGAATTTCTAAGATTTTTTCCAATTGTACTAAAAAGACCCAAACACTGGCTCTTGAGCTCCTTAAAAAGTCTGCTCAGTAAAAAGAACACTGAGGCACCATTGAGGCATTGAGTGTCTGATCTCACTAAGCCTATTGTGGCTAACAACTTACCACACCAAAATCTGCAATACCTTATGTGTAGATATTATGAGTATATATATAAGTTTGAGAATATAAGTGTGAGACATGGCTGGAACATCACAGAAAACATATGGATGCGATGGTAAGGTCGCAAATGGGTATCACCACAGTAATTCTTTTTTATGTCATGCCTAGCAATTTGCCACTGTGACAGCAGCAACATTTCTGTTTACTTTCCTTTTGGCTGTACTAAAGTAAGACTTTGTAAGAACTGTAGAAATTTCCACCGCATAATCTCTATATGATGATAACAGACGATATCCAGCTGATCTGTGACTTTTTAAATTGCAGAAAGCCGTAAGATTAAATAGTCCTACCGGAGCAAGTTTTAAAAACACATTTCTTATTTGATTTTCTTATTTAAATCCATCCAATCCAATAACCCTAACATCATTCATATGGTACCCAAGGGTTGGGAAACTGGCAGAAAAGCTAAACCTTTTAAAAGCAGGAGGCAACTGAGCATAGGGAAAAAGTGCTTTTACTCTTTTGCAAGGTTAACAAGCTTCCTGCTTTTGACCCATGGGTAAAGTCTGGGCTACTTAGCAGAAAGCCATGTGGCAGAGTACAAGCTAGCGTCTGGATCATCTCAGCCGCCCAGACTACGATGATGTAATGTCTGACAGGATACTTCCCCCTCTTTTAAAAAGCTCACCTGATGGTATAAAATAGTAGTACACAACATTGATTGGTAAGGGATAAAGCATAATTAATATAAACAAACTAGCTCATATAGGTATGGCTTTTTTAAATATAACATAGCAGCAGGTTTGTAAATGTTGATAACATACTGAACTTTGTTCTCTTTGTGTAAATATTGAGATTTGCTTTTCGATCTTAGTCCAAATTTGGCCAGTAAAACACTGGTGATCGAGTTAATCAAGGTTTTGAGTTACACAGGACACAAATCTTAAAGTAAATAATTTTTGTTATGAATGTTAAGAATGATGTCGCTTTTTTAAATAAAATATTTTGTTGTGGCAAAGGTTTGTTTATAATAATTAATGCATTCAATAATAAATGAATCCTAATGTACAATAATTCATGTTAATGTTTCATAGTATGACATTTCTAGTTAAGCATCTGTATAAAAAAAAACATCTCCGGTTTACACATATAACCATGGCTCTCTGAGGGAACAAGACGCTGAGTAAAATGCTTTGGAAATGCCCTTTTATAACCTTCTACCTGACGCACATATGTAATCCTGCCAATCGGAGAGTGATACATCCACAGATTGACCTGGTTGACCAGGAAGTAAGCGTGCCTGTGTAAGCTCACATTCAGTGCATTTGGAACCCTGTGAGTATGGCACGTGGTGCATCTTGTTCCCTCCTGGAACCATGTTTACATATGTAACCTAGAGATGTTTCCCTTCAGGAACTCAAGCTGCGTCAAAAGGCTTTGAAAATACCTAGGGACTGTGTGACACCCTGTACCAGTGCCAAAGCCCTAGAGGCTGTCACCCCTTTAGTAGAGTCCTTCCGGGACTGGCAGGCCCAAGGTCTTTTAAACAAGCATGATGGTATCAACCATCTTATTTTCTATTTCATGCTGCTCATCTGCTATTGGGTGGACCACCAAAACAGACAAACAGTTTGTCTGTCTCCACAGGACAGCTCTGTGGATGTATACACACAGTGCTTGCACTGGCAACAGCAGGTCCAGCCTTTCTTGGCCTGAATTCTGAAAGGGAGGATAGCAGAAGGCCTACGGTTCAATAGGGTATCGCAGTTGGCACTGTATGTACATTGCGACACATTGTGCAACTGCATTGCGAATGGATCAGTTTTGGAATGACGCCCATAAAGTGTTGACCATCAACCATAGAATTTAAAGGTGCGCCGAAATGACATCTGGATGCCTAAATGAATGTGCTAATGTCACTCATTTGTCTATATAATTTAGTATGGTTTTTATAATTAAGTCCAGAGAGATCACAGGAACTATATTTTTGGGAGTATGAGGTACTCCCTGTAATTCCCTACTGTTGCTTTCGTTGAGAGAGTAAACTCTTGTTCCTTGACTGTAACCGGACCTGACGGTTGTGTGAAGCATCCCTCTAAAACAAACTTTGATCCAATCCGGATCCTGTAACTGTTTTGTATATTGTGCAGGACCCATTATGAGACATCCAAGACTTCCTGTATATTCTGAGCCAAGTAAATTTCCAGTAGGGGTTAAGCCAACTGGCCATGGAGTCTGACCTACCTTCTTGTGGTTGCGGGGATGAATGACTGGTTGTCTCATTCCCAGATGAGCCCTGCTCTCAGAGCCCTGTGGGAGATTTTACACACTGGAGCACCTCTAGCGACAGTGACAGCCTTTTCCTTGGTCAGATTACACTTAAGTTTTAGAATTTAAGTCAAAGAATAAAAGAGGCAACCACAACCTTTTGTGTAGTTAGTGTTGCATTTGCATTATTGGGGATGTTACCAACATGAGCATCAAGATCTACAGTTACTAACTGTGTGGAGTTGCACATTTTTTTTTAAAACCGAATGCTTCTCCTCATGAATCTCCAATTTATTTTGTGGAATGTCTAAACCAAAATTAAGGTCTCTAGCCAGACCTTTAGACAGAAAAGTCTAAATTTGGCCAAGTTGATCTCCTACACAAAGAAACGTAAGACTGGCAGGTAAAGAAACTAATGATCTTTTATTTTGTGCCGTGTAATTTGAGGGGCATGGAATTGTCCCCACAATAGCCAACAGGTATGCAATCAGTAAATCACAAAAGTTCTTCACAAAAATCATAAAAATGTACAAAACCAATCAATGTTCTTCTCTGTAATTATTGTTTTACTAGCAAATTCCTCATGACCTTTTTGAATAACTATTTTATGTTGTAATAATTATCATCGTTTGTCATAATTATTGTGACATAATTTTTCTTATTTTTCAGTTGACTCTGAATTTTGGCTTTAAACCATGTTGACCCGTACATTGTGCCAAACCACATCCAGATATAAATAGTTCTGAGCGTGGATTATTCTGGACATCCTCTTTCTCGGGCTCAGAACATTTTTTAAAAGGGTTTTCTCTTTTCTGAGAGATTTGAATTCAGTTACAGCTATAAACATGTGCAATTTGCAAATTAGCTCTTTAAACCATAGTTTACTTACATTGCTTCTTTAAAAAAAAATGGTACTCTTTTTGAGCAAATGTACCAAAGAACAGCAGGTAGGTGGATCCAAATAAACTAGTAGGGCTAAACCCCTATGGTTTGATCATTCTGGACCACTTACATAAATTATATTATAAATATTATAATTTTAGTAACAATTTGGCAGACACCTGATATCTACTCCATTTGTACAGCTGAACTATTGAGGGTTTAGGTACTTGCTAAGTGACATCTTGATGGTAGCATGGTTGAAACCTTCTGATCAGCAATATCTTGATTACAGACAGAGATGGGTTACCAGAAGCAAAAAAATGAATGAGACCCAAAATGTCGAATGACTGCATGTCAGAACTTTGGGATGAAAATTTATTGCATGTAAAAAGATTTTTTTAAATTTCAGATATGACCCAAACCATGCAAACAGGAAGATTTTGTGTAGAAATTCTGCATGTGGAGACATCCATCAGTTCCCTTCTGTTCAGAAGCTAACAGAATTATACCTTTATGTTGCTGAAATGATGTTTGCTCCTACAGGCACTCGGAAATGTCTTCTAATAAATAGCAAGTGATTATATTATGTGTATGTTGCTTGGAAACTTGAGCTGGACATGCCTTAGTAAAACATCCTCAAAACATTTACATCTTTGAGTGCCTAGAAATGTTTCCATTGGCGAGACTGAGAATATGATGCATTTCCCTTTAGCTCAATGCCCATTCGTAACAGTTACTTAAAGAAAGAGAATTTACAAAAGAATTCTTTTTAGAAATAGCTATGAAAATTGCCAAGACAAAAGTCAGTTTGACCTAATCTACTAAAATTGCTAATAGTATAGAAATATAGCGCTTGCATGGGTTTACTCTGGCTACTCCGGTTTCCTGCCACAATCCACAAACATGTACATTAGGTTGGCTGGTGACTAAAATGCCCATAGAAGTGAGTCTGTGTGTGTGTGTGTGGTTGTTTGTCTATGTGTGGACCTACGATGGACTGGCGACATATTCGCTTGGATGGGCTCCAGCAGAGCCCATGAACCCGATTTAGGGAATAAGCGGGTATAGAAGATGAATAAATGAATGAATGAATAAAAGAATGAATGAATAAATGAATGAAGGATATATTATAAAGTCATATAGTCATTTTTTTTATTTCTTTTACTATTGGGTAGTGGTAGTGCCCACTGCATTAGGTTATCGTGGACAGATACCATAAAGAACGGGTTTGATTTCCAGCAGCACCAAGCCACCACTATGTGCTCCTGAGCAAGGCCCGTAACCCCCAATTGTTGAGTTGTTAGTCGCTCTGAATAAGGGTCTCTGCCAAATAATTTTAATGTAAATGTAAATGTTATTGGACTGATATCCAGAAGATCAAGGTTCAATTCCCAGCACCACCAAGTGGCCACCACTGGTCAACCCAATTGCTCAGTTATACAAAAGTGTTAAATGTTAGTTGCTTTGTAAATGTACTTCATTACAATTTTTTTATTGTAGAAACTCCCAACATGTTTTTTGCACTAGATTTCGGAGCGTACATGTGGGATTTAATCATTTCACCACAAATAATGACGATGACTAAAATTATACATTAATATTGGGTATGGTAGTTTGGGGCAAAGTCAACATTCCAGTTTATCCCAAAGCTGTTTGGAGGCCAGAGCTTTGTGTAGGACACATTCAGGGACTCAATGCTGCATCAAAATGTTTTGGAAACTTTGGAAATAATCTTTGCCCTAAAGCAGATGTAAAATCTGACCAATCAGAAAGTGTTATGTCATAAGTGGGTGGTGACATTACCAAAAAATAATGCGATATGTAAACAATAACATCAACACAGAAGGCTCTTTTTGTCCTCAGTTGATATGTGTGTGTGTGTGTGTGTTTGTGTGTATGAGAGAGAGCGAGAGAGAGAGAGAGAGAGAGAGAGAAAGAGGGAGAGAGAAAGATTGAGAAAAAGATAATAAAAAAAAGTAGAAACTGTTGAAAGTGGCAAAATTAGGTATTGTGCAGAATTTTAAGTATGCTCAGTGACCCAGATTTATTTCGGTAGTCCACGAGGGTACTCCACTTCAGCATGGCCCGGTTTCAGTTATGGAACAAGAGGTAATGATTGTCCTTCAAAAAGACGCAACTTACCAAGTGCAGACTGGCTTTTACATCTAATACTTCATAGTTTCAAGGAAGAATAGAGAACTATGATCTTAAATCTGCACATGGTTAAATTTACCAATCAGTACTTAAGGTTCCAAATGCTCACTGTAAAGCAGGTTTCGTCAGATTTGTGTAATTTCATAATTCCCTTCCCAGCACAATGTATGAACTGGCAACTTCAAGGCAAATTAAACCTTGGAGACTGGCTAATAGTAAATAGAAATGGCTAGCTAACAGTGGCACAGCTATTTGACCTCTCATAAGACAGGAAATGTTTTAGTAAAATTTAGGAAGTGCAGTCTAAGTTTGGCCTGGTTGACATTCCACAGAAATGAAAGCTATAACTGGGCATGATGTTTTGAAGCCTAATACCTGAAGAAGACAAAAGTTCTTTTATTGCCTAGCATTAGCAATCTAGGGGAAACTATACTGCAGAAATTATTGTGGAGATAGATTCACCTCCATACCATCAGAGATGTTTTTAACTAAATTTTGTACTCTGGGGGCCCACTCAGTCCGGCCAATCCAGGCTGAGAAACCCTCGTGGCTGTGACCAACTGTACTGTCAAAGGGGCCAGAGAGAGAGAAAGAATGAGATTAGGGAGTCCAAAAGGACTGCATCTCAAGATGCCTCACAATGGCCACTAGAGCTGCCATTGATCGGCTTGCTACCCTGGCCATCTCCATTGTGGCCTGGAACCTCTACATAACCCAGGTCTACTAGCGTTTTATTCTGGTTGGCATATTATGAGGTCAATAACATTCTTTTTCTAAGCCTTCATTTTTTGGCATGGGTCTGATAATCAAAACCAAATTTATGCCCATTTCATTTATTTTCATTCATTATCCTTCTTTTCTAGGAAAATGACATCATGTTAAAAAAATTTAAAATAGAACTGTAATAAATCAACTAATGCAGAATACGTCCAGCTTCTCTGTCCGAATGCAAGGTGTTTCCCCTAAAACAGCGTATACTCATGACCTCCAGTTTTAACTTAGACACCCATAATAATTAATTCTTACTTAGACTTCTGGCTAAGTCTATGGGCAAGCCCAAAGCCCTTAGCTGCTAAGAGGTCTTTCAAAAGCCAACAAATACCGCTGATAGGGGAGGTTTAGAATGCAGGTATTACATTACCAGCATTCTGCAGATTCACTTATGGAGCTTGGATTAAATTTATTTCTTTTAAACAATTGGGACCTTGCTCACAGACCCACAGTGATGGCTCGGTGGTGCTGGGAATCGAACTCCAGTAATACTAGTAAATCAGTCCAACATCTTAACTCACATTCACTCCTATGGGCAATTTAGAGTCACCAATCAACCTAATGCACAT
>JAOTQW010000038.1:10433449-10445405 GCA_026260075.1 Sisor rabdophorus | reverse complement strand
TCTAAATTGCCCATAGGAGTGAATGTGAGTGTGTTTGGTTGTGTGTGTGTGTGTGTGTGTGTGTGTGTGGCCCTGCGATGGACCGGCGACCTGTTCAGGGTGTACCTGCCTTTCGCCCTATGTGCGCTGGGCTCCAGCAGACCTCTGTGACCCCCAAGTTCGGGAATAAGCGTGTATAAAAGATGAATGAATGGATGAATGAATGAATCAACATTTAAAGCAACATTTATCTCTTTTAAACAACTGAGCAAATGGGGGTTAAAGGTTTTGCACAGGGGCCCACAGTAGTGGTTGGTGGTGCTGTGAATCATCTTAACCACCAAGCCACCCTTTCCCTTTATTTTCTAACCGAATATATCATATTTATCTATAAACAAGGGGAATATGACATCTATATATAGTTGGAGTTAAAAACTGAATCGTTATATTTCTGTGTGTTAATTTTAACCTCTAATATGTAGTCAGAGTTGTGCACCTTAAAACGGTCATTAAATTGAAAAGAAAGTAAAACATTATACAAAGTCTATTGTTTCACTGACAATAAAGAGGACAGGTGTCTTTTTTTCAGTTACAAACAATGAAGGAAAATAAAAATGTAGAAAAGCAAAGAACAGGTGGGGTTTTAGACTTTAGGGACTTTAGTGGAGGACGTGATTGAGAAAGATAGAAGAGGAGAAGAAGGAGGAGAAGAAGAAGGAGAAGAAGAAGGAGGAGGAAAAGCAATTTGGGGCTCCTCTTTTGTCCGCGCTTATTTAGAGCCCCGTCGAAGCGGGGAGAAACGGCACATGGACCTAATCTACACGGTTTAACGAGGACTGAGCATTTGGTTGGAAGCTGAAAGGGGAAAATGTGGTAATTTTTTTACACAGTAAACGAACTAAACCCAGGAAAAGCGACTGGAAGTCCATCTTTGACGGTAAGCTGTATTTTTTAATAAGCATACGGAGTTGCTAGCTTAGCTTTAAATTGTCTTGGCGTTGAGAAACTTGGGGGGGGGAGGAATTAAAGGTTAGAATAGCTGTATTTTTTCTTTTTGCTATCGGAAAAACAGATTATGTTAATGGATAATGTCGGATGTAATAAAAAAAAATGTTTTGATAGTTTTGAGTGAATTTCGTCAGCCAGCAGCGCCCGCGCGTTCATTCCTGAGGAGAGAACAATAGTAAACTCTGCTCTCAGTGTCGGTCGGACGGGGTTTTGCGTTCGTCTTTAACCGCTCACGTAGTTTACAGAGAAGAAACTGTTCTTTATTAACCTTAAACTTTAAATGTGTTATTCCGTGGCAAAAGTTGAAGGTTTCTCGATGGGGCAAAAGGATGAGGGTAAGTGGAGTGTGTGTATGCGGCGTGAGGCAGAGGAGGCGACACGTTGCACGCCATTTATTTTACTCCTAAAGGAAGAAACGCCAAAGGTTTCATTTCTTCCTTTCTGTATTTATTAATCTGTTGTTTTTTTTATATTAATTGTCAACACTTCATGTTCTTTTACATATGTCGTTCACACGGCGTCTCTATAACGATTTATAGACCCTCAAGTTACCTGTTTTAGTAGTTAGAACTAAATTGTTCATCGCACATTTATTTAAACAGAACATTATTCATTTTGGTTTGTCCCGTTAAAGTTTGTTTTATTAAGTCTGTGGGTTTTTCGAGTTTTTTATTATTGCGAGGTCTGTGTTTACTGATGGAGGCTTCGCGAATCGTTCAGAGTGAATCGACTCTTTAGAATTGGTGCCCTGAATATTTGTCAAAGTGGCATCTTTTTTCAATTAGGTTTTTTAACACTGTCATGGTTTACTTGTAGAAACACTAAAGAGTAAAAGGCAGTGGTTATACAGTAGCACTTAAACCGAATTGTGGGATATGTGGTTCTCCCTAGGCTAATTATGCAACGTCGATTATTTTGTTCTTGGTTGATTTTTATAGACTTATAAGAGATTCTAGTGTTAAATTTCGACTCTGTATTAGATCAGTCTTCATATTTTGTTGTTATAATTCTGCATAAAGAAATTTATTTCAAGTGCTAATGCACTTTTTCGTTTTGTTTGTTTAAAAGAGTCAAATTTGGGTGAGTCGTGTCCCAGGGAAGAGAATCGAGTCACTTTGAAGAGTCATCTGGGCACCACGTTGGATTTCAACATAACCGAATGTAGTAGTTATTTACATATAACTCGGTTTGATCAATAATTACCGCTTAGAGGTTTGTACATGCTTCTTTAAATGAATTCAACAAATGCAGACTTTGTCCCAGAGAAATGAATCGAGTTAGTGTGAGTCATTTTGGACACTCAAACTTCAGTCTTGAACCTTAACTACTCTCCCAGATGTGTCTCACAATGCTGTCCTGTTCCTGTGGGTGCCTGCTGACTGTATTGGTTGTCCTGCCTGGGTTTTGCGAAACTCCTGTATGGAATGTTGAGATGGTGAATGTTTGAAACAGTGCTGTATTCATAACCTTGAGAAATTTGAATTTCTAGATTAGGACTTGACTGTCCTTCAACTCCATTAGTTACATGATGAACAATAACATTTTGTAAGATTCTTACTTTACAAAAGAAGCTAATAGTCACAACATATTTTAAGTGGTGGTGAGGGGTAAATAAAAGGTGATTGGGTGATGGCAGCAGAGTGGTTGAGGGATTGGACTGCTAATTGGGAAATTGGAGTTTGCAACCCAGCACCACTAAATTACCAAGCATGGCCATAACACTAAACTTGTCAGCGGTATAAATAGAATAAATGCAAGTCGGTCTGGATTAGGGCGTCTGCCTAAATGCCATGAATTGTGATTCGCACCGTAAACAGACTCTCCTACTACAAACATGAAACTGTTGCATGTGTCATTGTCTCCCAGACCTGATTTTCTTGATTGTTTTTCTGGGGACCAATTAATTCCAGCCATGTGTGACATTTATAGTTGGAACTATAAAACTATAGCTGAACAGGGTGTAACTGAAAGACATGGTGTGTAAGTGTGCATGTTTGAACCGGCCTGTGGTGTTAATGGTCGGAATTTTAGCTCTTCCTACAAATTGTCATAATTTGGTGTTTTGGCTGAAGCACACACAATTACACTTTGGTAGGCGGGCTACATTTCCTAAAAGTTCACCAAGCATGATGTGCCGACAACACTCTAGTGTTGCTCTTAGGTTTTTAGGTTTGAACACATGTACGTGTATTTTTTATTGTTAGCCAAAATCTTTCTGCATTGCAATTGGCTAAGCCCCACAGTCCATCAACCTGCCATGTGCGTAGTCTGGCATCTCTCAAGGCATGTTGTTACATGCCTTGAAAGATGAAGACATTCCTACCTCTGGAGTTGTCTTTAGCCTGGCAGGAGTTGCAGACTAAAGTGAAGGAAAACAGCTGAAGGGTATTTGTTAAACGAAGGCCTCAGCATAGTCCTGTTTGTGGTGGGTGGAGATGGTGGACTAGAAGTCTGGTGTTAGTTACACAAGCAGTTTAAATAGTCAGTTGCCAACGTTTGCTGAGGCTTTCAGTCAACTAGGTCGTTCTGAATGTCAAGCAAATACAAGTCGCTGGCCTGAGTGTAAAATAAAAAAATTAAATAATTAAAATCTCGCCAAGATTCTTTCAGCTACCTGGTCATGCTTGCAAAACTTTAATTCACATAGATGTCTTTTTTTTATTTATTTATTTTCTTCTCTCCTTTCCTGTAACCCTGTACTTCAGCTGGGCTTCTTTTAAAATGCCAGTCAACTCGTTCAAACAAGCCAGCTATTTTGAACTTCTCTTAGTGGGTAGGTGCGAACTGACTTTGTACAGAACTTCCTAAAAAACACCAGGGTCTGTTTCACACCATTTGTTTTACTGCCCTTCAGCAAGTTTAACACGTTTTTATATTCGAATGGCTTACCGATTCCTAACAGTTACTGGTAGGGTAGGATGTTAAGAGGGACAAAATCTTTTGTTCAGAAACTAGATTGATGTAAGTTCACTCATATCTATAAAGCCTACCCCATTTTATTGCCCCTTGTGTAGGCAATGTCACAAAAAAGCCATTTTACTAAAAACTAAAGCCACAATTATAGAGATTGTTTCATGCATGCTGTAGTTCATTGTGCGATTTAGTGCCGTTTACACAGTGCAGATGTGGCGCCATCTAGTGGCTTGCTTTGCTTTTTTTTTCCAACTGGCAAGTCTTTGTTCGGAAATATTCCACCGTTATTTTCTGTTTGCTTTGTCTGCGCAAAGAGTTAATATTCAGTGTTTACCCCTATAAAACTTTAAGAAGACTTATAACGGGATATTTTGGATTGTTTACTCTAGGAGGTATTTACAAATAGAAAAAAACAGTCTGCCACGTTAAATGGATATTTATATGCTTGTTTTTTTACTCTCAAATAAGTGGGGAAAAGTGCACCACCATTTGTTTAATGTTCTGATTGCCGACCATTATGTGCCAGTCTACCACTGCTGGGTTTTTGCTCAAGACTCTTAATCGGTCCTGATCCAGGTGCGCTGTATCGTAGTCGACCCTGTGCTTTGACTCCAACTTTCTAAGATGGTATATGTGAAGAAACAAATTTTACTGTGTTTTAAATTACACGTGACCAAGATTTGTTATATATGTGCGTGTATATATATATATATATGTCTTTTAATAAAACTTATTTAATATCTATATATTTTAAAACAGTGTTGAGCAGCAAGCAGTTGCAGTGACATCATGAGTTGGAGCTTCCTGACTCGTCTTCTGGAGGAGATCTCCAACCACTCAACGTTTGTGGGCAAGCTGTGGCTGACACTTCTCATTGTATTTAGGATTGTACTGACTGTGGTGGGCGGCGAGTCGATATACTACGATGAACAGAGCAAATTTGTATGCAATACGCATCAACCTGGATGCGAAAATGTATGTTACGATGCATTTGCACCGCTTTCGCATGTAAGGTTCTGGGTTTTCCAGATCATCTTGATCACCACACCCACCATTTTGTACCTCGGATTTGCCATGCACAAGATCGCACGCATGGATGACGGTGATTACTATACACATGGCGAACGCAAGCGCATGCCGCTTGTAAACCGCAGCGCCAACCGTGACTATGAGGAAGCTGAGGAAAATGGCGAGGAAGATCCCATGATTACAGAGGAAATTGAGCCAGAGAAGGAAAAAAAAAAGGAGAAAGAAGAGCGTAAAAAGCACGATGGGCGGAGACGCATTAAGCGAGACGGCCTCATGAAGGTGTACGTGATGCAGCTTGTATCACGTGTGGCGTTCGAAGTGGCCTTTTTGTTCGGCCAATATGTGCTATATGGGTTTGAGGTGTCGCCCTCGTACGTGTGCACGCGTAGTCCATGCCCACACACCGTGGATTGCTTTGTTTCGCGCCCGACAGAGAAGACAATCTTTCTGCTCATAATGTATGCTGTGAGCGCACTTTGCCTGCTTCTTACCTTGCTCGAAATCTTGCACCTGGGCATCAGTGGCATCCGTGATGCGTTTCAATCCCGCTCAAGGCGACATCACCACCAACAACTAACTATTACCAACACGAGGAACTTGGTCTGCACGCGTCACATGCCCTCAGCACCCCCTGGCTACCACACAGCCCTGAAGAAGGTTTCTGGCAAGGCAGGTGCAAGAGGTGAATACAACCTGGGTGACTTGGGGCACGAGGCTCTGGATGACGAGGGATCCCCACGGAAAATGGGCCACATGCGGCACTTAAAACTAGCGCATCAGCACTTGGAATTGGCGTTCCAGAGTGAGGAGGGCAGTCCTGTGCGAAGTGGAAGTCCTGAGTCTAATGGTACAGCTGCTGAGCAGAACAGGCTTAACTTTGAGAAACAAGAGAAGCAAGCCAGTTCCTGTGAAAAAGGTAAACTTGACTAAGCACCAACTCTCTACAACTAGCATCACAGAATCCCAATATTGACATTGCTCCTGCTGCTTTTTTTATTTATTTATTGTTTTAAAAACAGTTAAAAAATGTATGTAACTAGGGCTGCAAAATACATACATTTATCAATATATTGCAGCTGTTTACATTAAACGAGCGATCAAATACAACTGCAAATGAAGAATGATCCAAGTTTCTGGTTGTGGTTGGTTACATTACACATGCTTGGCTAGAAGACAATCGATAAGGGGTTTGCAGCTGCTGCACCACAAATTTTGCATCAGAGGATTATGTTTAAGTATTAAGTTGATCTTTATCGAGATTTTATTTCTGGAAGAACTATTATTGACTGTGCACATATTTTGTTTTTCAGGTATCAGAGCCTGAGCCTGCAGTCAGCATCCTGCATCTGTTTTCCTTCCTACCAAAACAACACGGTGGAAGGGCCACAATAAAGATGGACATTGTGGGTTTGTGTTTAGGATATTTACTTGGGCAACATGTGTTGCAGGTGAACACTAAAACCGCCTGTGCAGTATTACGGCAGGGCGGCAAGTCGGCCTCTGAGAAGATCTGAGCAGCCATTGAAACTTGAACGGTCTGCAAGACATTCCAAATTACCAAAGGGCGAATAAAACCTTTTCTTTGTGTAGCTGACTGAGCAATTTGTGTGTCTGTCTGTTCATCCAGCCTAGAAATAGAGTATCTGTGTGTGTTTGAAGTGCTTCTGAAGAAGTGTCAATGTTTGCATCTTAAAAATGCCTTAAAAAATAAGAAAAAAAAACTTAATTACATTGTCATTCCAAAAAGCAGTGGATGAGCCAGTGTTAGTACCTTTTTTTTTCTTTTTCTTTTTTAGGTTTATGTACGAGACTAAATTAGTTTGAAGTAGTTGTTTGTAATTAGTGACTGCATGTATGTTTCTCATCCAAGGACTTATGGTAAATAGTTTGCTAGATTTTGATTTGTAGAATTTAGATATTTGGGGGCAGGGAGGGGGGGGTTGATTCTTCCTGTAGGACAATAGGACTAAGTATGACCAAGATCCTGACAAGATGTTCTGTTCTTAAGAGGCTAGCAAAAGAAAATTACACTTGGTTGAATGTTTTTACCTGTCAAAGGTTTTGATTCACTCAGTTCTACCCTCTGGGTTCTGTAATACTATTGCAACAACAATAAATACACCAAATCTGTTAGCTACCTCATACAGGGGGGGTGCAATTAACTAAGTTTACATAGAATTTTATTGTATTTATGCAGAGTAGGTTTAATACCAGCTCATTTAAACGCTCTACTTTACTGCTTTTGTCCAACTTTGATATAATAAAAGCACCCGATTTCTGGTTTTCGTGGAAACATTGAAAAAAGCATCAACTTTTACATTCCAAGCTAAAAGCTTTATGATAGTGGGCACTGGGTGAGTCTAAGCTTTTGACTGGTATTAAAGAACATCTGAGAGGAATTTTGAGTCTGTTTACCTGTAGATTTCCAGTTTTAATCGATAGGTAATCACACTGACCCTAAGACCAGCACTGTTAAATTTCAATTTGTATTAAACATTCAAGTGGCCTCAGTTTCCACTGCTTTGACATCTGTTTTATTTGTTTTTTATGAAAGTGATGCGACGTTGCACAACATAAACCCAGTTACAGACTTATTTGTCGGTTTGTTTATATTGGGCTCCACACTCCAAATAATAAACTTAATATGCAGCCTGTATTTCATCAGTAATTTATCTTGGGAGGTAGTGCCATCAGCAATATCGTGTTGCTTGTTAGAAACTGGAAACTAGCTGAAGTAGTTTGGTCTTGTTATTTTTGTGTCAGCTGTTTCTATGCTGGGATATGGAAAGTCACTTTTTAGGGCTTTATATGTATCTAAAATAATTCAGTCAATGAAAAACCTGGAAAATGCTTGAATACTCGTGAACCGTATTTGTCGACCTGCAAGGAAGCTTTTTGTTTTCTACCATGTGTGTGTGATGTATATATGAGGAGTTTTGTTAAATGCCTTTTCTTTAGATGAGGACAGAATGGTTTCTCTGTGCCATACGAAACATTTTGTTTTAATCATGTTTTAAATATGTTGCTTAGCGCTCTTTACAGTGCGTTTTTGTTTTTGCTTTATTTTTAAGGCCTGATGTGGATCAATCTGGCCAAATTTAGTTTGAGTCATGCAAGATGATCATTTTTCTCTCTTATATTGCTTTATAATTTAAATACAATCGAACTGGTCCAAATAAATTCATTAAGCTGTTTAGCCAGAAAACGATAAATTGCCTTGTGCTTGCGGAAAAGCTAACCCGGTGTTTGGTAAATGTGTGCTACATACTGGTATTTGGCTAATCTGGTCTGAAATTCATTGACTTTGGAGAAAGGTACTTTAACGCTTACAAACGCCACCTATAAGTGGGATGTCCTTTTTTTTAGACAAGCTGCTTAATCTCTTTCAGCGTAAGTTTTGAGTTTTGCAGTCATCCAATGTGGTGTTTTTGGTTTTTTTATTACGCTTTTGTACTGTTTTATACATTTTGTACCGATAGTATTTTTGTGCAAGTAAAATTTTGAATAAAGCTTCAGAAATACAGTCTGTGATCTGTTATTGATGGATAATTTTCTACTTGTTCATTAATTTATCTTCTGGCCCGCTTTATTCATGGACATGAGGATCTGGCGGAGCCCATACCGACTTTTTAAGGATGAAAGGCATAAAGGGCACACCTTCGACAGGTTGCCAGTCCCATCACAGTGCACTCTTATGGGAAGTGTAGAATCATCAATTAATCTAATGTACATGGTTTTGGAAAGCGGAGTAAACCCACGCAATCGCAGTGAGAACATGCAAACCCGGCACAGAAAGGCCCCTTGCACGGGTGTTGAACCCAGGACGTTCTTGCTGTGAGGTCACCTTGCTAACCACTACACCACCACACAGCTTAAATTTTCCAATTCTGAATCTCAAATCTCAGAATAAATTCTAGCATTTTCCCAACAGTGAAAAAATTAGTGAAAAAATAAAATGGACTACTATTGTCTCCTGCAGTAGTTAACTTTATCACTTTTTTTTGCAGACTGGCTGTGCAGAACATTTTTAATTGCCATGTCCCGCTTCTTCTGTATAACGTATTCTATAGCAACAATGCGCGTGAACGCATGACTGTATAAACTGACAGAATAATGTGGTCCCTTATTTGTTTGCACTTGTAGCTTATCATGTGTTCAGTAATAAATCTACCTCGACCAAAGTCTCAGAGGCTCCGAAAATATATTTAGCTATGTCATGATAGTGCATAGGTCAAGATATCTAAATTATAAATATAAAGCCTGTAACCTTTTGTGTCTCAGGGAAAGAAATTTTTTTTTATCCTGTGTTAAAAGTATGTGCACCCAATTTAATATCAATTTAATATGAACCTGATTGCAGTTGGTTGACTCCTTGAACTGTTCAGTCAGTTAAACAGAAAAAAATGTATTGCTGTTTTAATCATTTAAAAAAGAAAAGAAATGCATTTGACAGGACGCCAGTCCATCGCAGGGCCACACATAGACAAACACCAGCACACATTCAAATTCACTTCTATGTGCAATTTAGACTTACCAATCAACCTAATGTACAGGTTTTGGGACTCTGGAAGTAAACCGGAGTACCCAGAGTAAACCCATGCAGGGACAGCATGCAAACTTCGCTAGAACCCTTGACCAGGATTCAACCCAATACACCACTGTGCTGCCCCAGATTTATGTTTATTTATTAAATGTATTTTTATAACTTCTTTTTAAGTATTGCCTTAAATTTTTTTAATGAGCCTTTCTGTGCTTTGATACCTCGAGTATTTCAATAAACTTAGTGAGTATTTCAGGTAGCTTAGTGATAGCACTCTTCCATCGCTGTTGCAAGAAGGTGCTGGGTTCGATTCCCAAGCGTTTGTGTGTGGAGTGTGCACATTCTCTCCATGCTTGCCTGGGTCTACTATAGTTGGACAGGGATAGGCTCCAGCAAATCACCATAAACCCGAGATTTAGGAAGTAAGCGAGTATAGAATACAAATAAATGAATGATTTGATGAAGTTTTTTTTTGTGTCAGCAATGTTACGATACATGAACCCTTTTATACCTTTTATAGCACTTGGCAGACGGCTTTACCAAGAGTGTCTTTAAAGGTTATCGAACCCTGATCTCCCAATTAGCAGTCCAACACCTTAACGATCGCGCTACCATTTGATTCAAATCTTTAAACAGTTTGTAATATGTTTACTAGTCCAATTCCACAACAAGCTTCATACCAACAGTTTATCTTTATCACTAACATGACAACCAGAATAGAAATGTAAGAAAAAATATCAGAGGGTTAAAAAAAGCTAAATCTTTTTTTGGTGACCTCTGCTATAAATAAGTATTTCATAAAGAGTTATAAATCAAGTAATTATAGCGTTATCATTGATCGCGCACATCATTTATCTCAGTTCATAGTCTTCTGATGATATGAGTGTAGTAAAGTCACACAGATCATTTAAAACTCCCGAGGTTTGGATGTGTGTGTGTGTATAAAGGTCTCTGACGGCATTTGCTTGAACCATTCGGTATGAAGACTTCACCATGAAGAGATACACGGACAGAGGTTTTCTCTTTCTTTGGTTCTTTTTCTTTTGGACCTGTACTTATGGAGAACAGTCGCAGGACTTCATGATTTTAGCAGGACCTTTAACAAACCGTTATGTAAAGAAATTAGAAAGAAACGCTTTGGCTAGTCAGATCTTGCCAACAGCACCTGAAGATGCGGATGATGTTTTTGACTGCAGAGATCATCTTCCAATACAGATGAAAGACTTCTTTAGGTATTTGCAGGACAGAGGGGTGACACATTATAAAGTTCCAGTATCCTGGATAAACATACTCTCTAAGGGTGATCCGAATCAGCCCCATAAAGACACACTGACCTGCTATAGGACCCTCATGAAGCTGCTGACTAAGTCAGGCATCAAACCTGTAGTTGAACTCCACCGTTCTTTTCTCCCAGAAAGCTTAAGGCTCAAGTATGGAAGCTGGGAGAACCCAATTGTTCAGAAACTCTTTAAGGACTATGCCGAGTTTGTTTTGAACAAGTTTGCAGATCTGGTTGACTTCTACATCACGTTCAGTCATGTACATGAACTTTCAGATATGGTTCAAATGCAGCATGTGCTTCATGTTAATTCAATGGTCTATACATTGTACCATAATAAATTTAAAGGTAAGTCAGATATCTTCAAAATTGCAAGTAACTGTAAAGAGGAGCAGCGCGGTGGCGTAGTGGTTTAGCACGGTTGCTTCCAAGGCAAGGGGTATCTCTGTGGGGAGTTTGCATGTTCTCCCCGCGCTTGTGTGTGTTTCCTCAAGGTACTCCGGTTTCGTCCCACAGTTCAAAAAAATGAACACTATTGATTGGTGCCTCAAAATTTTCCAAAAGAGTGAATGTGAGTGTGTGTGGTGGTTTGTCTATGTGTGGCCCTGCGATGGACTAGTGACCTGTCTAGGGTGTACACCGGTCTCTTACGCTATGAATATAAGATGAATAAGTGAATAGTACGGTATAGCTTTTACAGTACGTGTGTAATAAAGTTGAACTGACTGTTTTCAGATGTCTGTGTGTCCCTCGGAATGAGAGAACGTGATATCATTAGTCTTCATGCCATAGCGCCGATGGACATGGTATCCTTTTAAAATGTAACTTACATAACCTCTTTATTATATGCAATGAATAAACATTGATCAAATTTCATATCCTATTTAGCAAAATACAGACACCCTGTCTCTGCACATGGAATATAACTGTGAAACCACAGTCATGGTGAGAGAAACAATAACTCGCATCCAGGTAATTTACCTACTTTTCACTGACATCAGTGAACGACCACAGTCTTTAAAATCTTTAATATATAAATATTATATAAAAAAATAAATCAATAAAAAATTATATATATATATATAATTGTTGACAGCAATAGATAAATAACAGCAGACAGTATAAGACACAGTATAAGATATACTATGCTATATGTGTGTGTGTGTGTGTGTGTATATATATATATATATATATATATATATACACAC
>JAOTQW010000038.1:10406593-10417224 GCA_026260075.1 Sisor rabdophorus | reverse complement strand
TGCGTTAGGTTGATTGGTGACTCTAAATTGCCCATAGAAGTGAATGTGAGTGCGTACGGTTGTGTCTGTGGCCCTGCGATTGGACTGGCGATCTGTCCAGGGTGTAACCCCGTGCCTCTCGCCCTATGTGCGCTGCGATAGGCTTCAGCAGACCCCCGTCACCCCGGAAAGTTTGGGAATAGCGGGTACAGAAGATCAATAAAGATTTGAGTCAGAAGCTTTGTGAATAGGTTTTAAGAGAAAACTGGAAAAAGCTGAAAAAAACCCCTTCACTGCTATTTAGGATTTTTTTTGATTCACAGAGATATGAACAAAGTAGTTTGAGATGAAAGAATGTATAAATAGGCAGAACAGAGGCTTAGTGGTACCACACAGAAAAAAGGCCCAGGTTCGATTCTTTCAAAGATTGTGTGAAGGTTGTATGTGCTTCGAATGCTTGCGTAGGTTTATTCTGGGTTCTCTGGTCTCCTCCCACAGACCAAAAACATGACCTCTAGGAGTGAGTGTGAGTGGAGCTGTGATGTAGTGACGACCTGTCCAGTGTGCACCCTGTCTGTTGTTCACCCTTTAGAGGGCCGTGTCCGATTTAGGGAATAAGCAGGAATGAATGAACAAACGAATGAATAAATGAACAAATGAATAAAGGTATAGGATAAATAACATTTTAAAATGCATCATCGATAAAATTAAAAGCTGAAACTGAGAATTTAATTTACCCATACGGCCTGAATTTTTCCCTCACTAGTAAAATCATATTCTTAATTTTTAGTCTGCTACAAACTTTTTTTTTCTCAGCTCAAGTTTTAATAATTTTTTTTTCATAATTGTTTGATGTTGAATCTCTTCTATTAAAATTGCACAGAAAAAGAAACGTAAACATGGTCGAAATTCCCCAAAACTCTCCAGATCTTTCAGCACTAAACTCTTATTCTAGAAGATTCTCTCAACGCTACAGAACTGGACTCAACCCATAAGCCACGCCCACTGCATAGACACCCCCCCCCCCCCCCCCCTCCCCTCCCCCCCCCCCCCCCCCCCTCACCCTTCCCTTCCCACCCCACCTCGCTAGAGGAAGCGCGGGCAGGCGTCACGTGATCTGTTCCGCCAGAATCCAGTATGGCGGAATCTGTCCGCGGATGAATCTTTTCGCTCCGACGGAAATTTAAGTACGTTGTTGTGGCGCATTGTGGAGAGTCGGGCTGGACGTGGAGCAGCGGAGGTGAGAGGACATTTCGGTTTGAGCTTATTTTTAATGTGAATTACTCGGACTGGGCTGAAACACAGGGAGAAATACTTGACGAATGGCCGGTGCCCAGCGGAAACAATCATAACAACAAGGTATTATCGCGCGCGGGGTGTCGGAGCTGCAGCTGGGAACTTGTAACTGTCACATTTTCTGTTCCTGAAGGTTTTCCTTCTCATGCAAAGTTTCCGTTCAAAAACAATGTCAGCACTTTTTCTACATATTACTACAACTAATAATAACAATTTATCTCAAATCATCTGGTAAACATGACAGGGAAGCCAAATAGTTTCTGTGAGAAACATGTTAGAAACAACCCTCAACCCAGCAAACTCTGTGTACGAGCGCAGTCCGAAATAGTCCGAGGCGCTTATCAAAAGTAAATATCAATAAAAAGTCAAAAATGTGTAATTGAAACTCTTATTGATTTGTTTTTTTTAATCAATGGGAGTAATTAAAATGCCCATTATTGCATTTAGCAGCAGTCCGTTCAGTTGCTTTATTGGACTGGTTTTGTTGGTTTGTGTGCTTGTTTTTAAGTTCCATTAAAAAGAACTTGCATAATTATATGTTCTATTACTAAGCAATGTTATTGCCAAGTCAAATTACTGCTAGCACAAATAAACAAATTAAACAAACAAAACAAAATAACTAAGGCACGTCCTGTTATTACTTAATTATGATATTTAATAATTTTATTTCATAATGGTTTAACAACCGCTGTTTTATTGTCCTATTGAAATTGCACAGAAAAAGAAACATAAACATGGTTCAGAACTTGGTGGTGCTGGGAAAGAAACCCACAATCCTCCAGTTAGCAGTACAACATGAACCACTAGTAGTAGTAATATTATTATTATTATTGTTTTTATTCATTTAAGACCATTTTTTATGTTTCACTGCTTGTTTTAAAAGTGTATAAAAGTCACTTTTAGGAGTTTAGAAGTTGCTGGTAGTCTTTGTTTAAGACTTAAAATTAAAACTGTTGTCACGTGTGGTAAATAGTGGTGAGAAACTTCAGGTACCTTCTGATCCGATCCGATTCTAGGAGTCAGGATTCGATTCCAGATTCGATTCTTTATATATATATTTTTTTTATTCTTGTGAATATGTGCTTCCATCTTTACATTTTAATTAGAATTAAAGTTTCTCTGCTTTTGGTTTATAGTTAGAATATCTGTATGACATCATCATCATCTTCCATCTCTAAAAAAGATGATTTGGTTTGATAGATGTTCTTTTGTTAATAAGGTTGGATGAACTGAAGTTCTGAATGAAACATGGAAATGTCAGATTATTAGAATATTCCTTCAACCTTAACAGTTGAAGCACCTTTAACCGTGTGCGAAAAGCTCTGTTATCTAGCACGCAGAACCGCCACAAATCCCACCACTGACTTTCCCTTTTTCAGAAAAACGAATGAAACTGGTAGTGGATGCTGCTGGAAGTTTTTCTCCAGTTCAATCACATGAAATGTTTCTCCACATCAGTCGTGCCCCTCAGAAATTTGGTGCCACAAACTTTGCAGACATTCGGGCTCTTATAGAAGACCTTTGCTTAGGCTTGTCTGTCAATACTGATAATTCGCTTTCACATTTCTTGGTGGCACAAACGCTAACCCGCTTCAAACTTGGTAGAAGACCACCCCACCCCGCATGAGTGGTTAAAGTGTTGTACTGCTAACTGGAATATTGTGGATTTAATTCCCAGCTGCACCAAATTACCACTGTTGGGCCCCTGAATAAGACCCTTAACCCACAGTAAATTGTAACTAAAGTAAATGAAAGTTGTTCTGGTTGACCAGATGCTGTAGATATAAATTTACGCTATTCTTGCATATGTTGTCCTAACAAAAATATGTTTTGTTTACAAACAAACATTTTTTTACTTCTTACTCCTGCTTTAGTCTCACTTTTAACCTTATAACAACTCCACACATCTTGAAATGCTTTTCAGCAGATTGTGGTGTCCGTGCGTGTGATGGAAGTGATTTTGTGTTTTTTTTTTTTGTTTGTTTCAGTTTATCCTATGTTTCCATGTGAGTTTTGGGCACAAGGGTCCTTGTCATACTGAAACATTGATTCAAGTCTTCTCGTTTCAGTGAAAGGACATAAAATACATGTGATTCCTACATTGTGACACCAGATCCTTAAGCATTTGGGACGAAATGCTAGGCAAATTTTTAGCCGTTTGTTTTCTCACGTTTTGCTGAGTGCTAAATCAGCATTGATTCACATATAATTCACATATAAAAGCAATGCAGCCCGCAACAAGCTGTTGTAGGAGGATGATGCATGCAGTGCAGTCCTTTCATGCATTTCTTAATTAGTACATTTCTGCTAAAAGTATAAGTTTGATCTTTGTTTTTTTCCCTAAATATAACAAAAAAAGTGTTAGAATGAAATATTCCTTTTCCAGTTCATTTACCACAAAGTTGTTAATTCCACAGAGAACTCGGTGGACTGTCAAGGGAAATAGCCACGCAATCTGAGCTCATATTTCATTTGTTAACGTATGCAGTGTTATTAGCTTGTTGGAAGAATTTTCTTCACTAAATTGCTAGCTAAAATATAAATAAAATATCACTGAATGGGTCCTGTCACATTTTTGACAGGATTTTCAGGTAAAACAAGTAGAGAACCCTGGCAAAATATTATTGCACATAGAGAATAATCCTAAGATTGCTGCAAGAAGCTCAGTTCAATTTATTTTACACTTAGAGTAAAGTGGTCCGTCAGGAAAACGTAAGGAAGCCTCGATTTTTCGACTTTAACCTAGATTAAGTTAATTTTACGAGTGTTTAGCAATTGAAGGTTGCAATCTTAGATGTTCATTGCTACTATAAAATCCTTTTGAAAGGATGTAAAGAAGTACAGGTTAATAACCCGGTGTGTAATCGGAGCCCATCCACATTCCATTTCCCAAGGTTCGGCACGCAGGCCTTGTAAATTCCAGGCCTTTGAGGAAGAAAGTCGAGGCAGCTTTCTGAGAACTTGTCATACAGTAAGAGCTGCCTGGATCATGGGGAGCGTCCTGGCATGTGACTGCCTAATCAGCCTTTAGGCCCTTTGCTTTTTATAGACCTGAATAACGGTTTACAACAGTTTTGAAGTCCGAGCTAATCAGCTTGCTCCTCAGGGTGCATCATAATTCATGGGCTCTTACCAGATTGTGCGCTTGGTTGTACTCGAGACAGGGAGAGAGATAGAGACAGGGAGAGAGATAGAGACAGGGAGAGAGATAGAGACAGGGAGAGAGATAGAGACAGGGAGAGATGGAGACAGGAAGAGGGAGAGGGAGAGAGAGAGAGATGAGATGAGATGAGATGAGAGCATGAGACAGAAAGAGCGAGAAAAAGATACAGAGAGAGACGGATAAATGTGGTCTAAGTGGTAAAGGTGACCATTTTGGAGCTTCAAGCATCTAGAAGTATTTTTCTAATTATCAGTATTGGACCTTTTTTCTAAGCTAATTTGCCTATAAAGAAAAAAAAAACCCAACCTGGTGCTGCTGGATTGGAACAACTAATTTACACCTATTAAGCATTTTTTATTTTCCATTATTTGTTCATATGTTTGTTCTTTACATTTAAAAAAATACTCTAAAAAGCCGCTTTGTTTATTATATATTTATTTATTTAAAGTTATGAGTTTTCATCAGCACCCTGTTTATTTACCACATAAGCAAATTGTTCAGTACCTGCAATAAATAATTGAGGTTTTAGTGTAAAAAGTAGGTTACTACATACTACATGTTACTACGGTTGAGGAATGTAGAAGGAATGTACGAGTTGCTGACAGGTCCGGAGCGTTTAAGCTGTTAGGTAATCCCTTGTTCCTTATCCCTAGGCACCTGAGCGGTAGTGTGTTGCCTGCAAACAAGAGTGTGTGGTACAATTACATTTTTTTGTAATGATTTGTAATGTGATATATATATATGTATATACGCACTCTTGACAAACTGGAGGGGGTTCTGTTATTTGTTGTTTATAATTTATGAATTTTGTTGACAAGCTTAATGATAGCTGTTGAATAAAAGAAATACCTCCGGAAATCGATGCATGTTAAAAAAACTTGACAATGATCGCCAACGAGACTTGTTGGTGATTTAGATCTTGCTATGTAAAATAAGTTTAAACCGAGTACACCAGCGATGACCTACAGCCATTGAGACCAAGATACAGGGGCAGCAGGAAGTTCGCGTCCCTCTAGTAATCCTGATTTAAGACTATATATATATATAAATGAAACTAACTAGTTTTTGACTTGATGATAAACATTCTTCGAAACAGAGCGTTGTTAGAAGCTGCTTGTGTGATCATTCCAGGATGATATCATGGAAACGTCATGTCAGTGCAGATGTGCGGCTATTAAAACGCATCACTAAGGATATGTTTTTTGTTGACACATACACTTGCGCTATAAGGGACTAACAAGACAAGTCGCTTTATCCCCAGTGCTGTAAGTTCTATGTAAGTTTTTCCACTTGCTTTTCACCCCGTGTTTTGATGTTGTCATTCAGTACTTTATTAACCGCAGGTAATGTTTATTTTATACATCATTAGTATTTTTTTTATTTACAAACTGTTTTATTCATCAACCTTTTTTTTCTCTTTCTAATTTTGAATAGCATAAAGGAACTGTCAACTCACAGAAGGTGGTCCCGGGTTCGATTCCTGGGCAAGAGTTCTTTCTGTGCAGCATGCTCTCCCTTTGCCTGCATGGGTTTACTCCGGGTAATAGGTTTTCCCCCACAGTCCAAAAACCTGTACATTAGGTTAATTGGTGACTCAAGTGCCCACAGGAGTCAGTGTCATTCTGCGTGCTTGTTTGTCCATGTGTGGCCCTGCGATGGGCTGGCGAACTGTCCATGGTGTACTCGCCCTGTGTCCACTGGGAAAGGCTCCAGCAGACCCCGAATTAGGAAATAAGCTGGTATAGAAGATGAATGAATAAATAAGTGTTAAACTTTATTGTCTATAACTTTCAGTTTTTCTTCAATTTTAGGCAGCTATGCATTAGGGACTGTGAACGGGTGCTTGCTCTGAGACACGTGAAACCAGACAAGCACAGATTGTGTTTTTAAACCACTGCTTATGCTGTGTCACGTGTCAGTGTTGCACAGGCCGAGGACAGCGGCAGCCATGCATGAGCTTACAGACTGGTGTGTCAGTATAATAAACAGAAGAGAGGGTGTGAGCGACAACGAGAGGAAGAGAGAGAAGGGGAGAGAGAGAGAAGGGAGCCTATCCCAGTGCACATGGGGTGAGAGGCAGGGGTACACCCTGGACTGGTTGCCAGTCTATTGCAGGGCCACACATGGATGGACACACACACACACACACGTACGCATGCACGCACATGCAATTTCGAGTCATCAATCACATAACAAAACTGCAAGCATGGTACAGGGGTACCTTGACTTACAACTGTCCAATCTAAAGAGTTTGTCGAGATACAAGTTGTCCCTTTGCCAATTTTTGACGCTTTCTTTTGCTAAAATACAGGTTACAAACCAGCTTCAGACAGCATAAAATACTGCAACAGTAAAAGCCAAAACATCCGCCCAGCACCTTGTGTCTTACTCTATAGCTAGTCAGACATTCGCGTTAGCAAGTGGAGTTGTCTGATCTAAAAAGTGAATGCTGTACATTATACTTCATAAAACCAGTTTAGTGCAGTATATCCTATGGTATTGTTTATCTTGTTTAAAACCATGCAACAAAATCCGGAACAGATTTCGGTGAAAATTGGTTTAATTATACGAGTAATATGAGTTGAATTAATTAAGTTGGATGAATTAAACTTCAAGGCACCACTGTATTCTTTTTTTTTTTTAACTGTTCCTAGTAAAAACACATGTAATTCTTTTTTATGATGGTCGATCAATAATCAAAAAAAATTTGTTGTTGTTAAAAAAAAAACCGTTCACACAGTTTGCTGATTTTGCCTTAATTTCTGTGATCACAAAGTGAAATTTCACAGTTACTAACCAGTGAAATAATATTCTGATTATTTTTCATTTTATATTAAAATTTGAATTCTCTTTTATTTGTGTCACTCATTCACGAATAAAATTTATATTTAAAAGAAGCTAGGTCCAGTTTTAACAATAAAGTAAAACATGTTGACAGCTTGAAAATGGTTTTAACATACTGTACATCCTCTTTTAATGAGTGTATTTGTGTATTTGTGTTTTAGTTTAGAATGAATTAACTCTTAAGAACCTGAATTTTAGCTCTTAATTGATTGGCAAGTATAGCATGAGAGATTTTAGCCCAGGTTGTTTCCTGCAGAACTGAGCGTGAGTACTGTTCATTACGCTGCTTTGTAGTGTTGATTATGGACTAAACAGCAGTGATGACAGTACTGTTATGATTGGCTAGGACTGTTTTTAGCCTAGTACTGAATCTTGTCCAGTTCTATAATTTTTGCGCAATTACGTTGTGGATCTCTGCGACTGGTCAGACATTTAAGAAGTAAGTAAAATAAATATTAACAGCCTGCAATTGTTTGACATTTTATTTTAATAAGCAATTTTCATTTGCTTTGTTAAATACAAAATGTTTAAATGTCAAGCTAGAGTAAAGCATAAGTAAATGAATGCATGTCAAGTTAAATAAATAGAAGGACATAAAATGACACACAGACAATCAAAAAAAAAACAATCAGGGCCCAGTTTATGACCCAAGTCTGGAAGACAGTAAAAAAAAAAAAAAGACCCGGACCTGTTAGCCAAATGCAGTGCATGCTGGGTACTCACCTCATTTCCTGCTTGGTGTGTAGCTGAAAATAGCCTGCTCTGGTGGAAACACAGCCGTGTGGGCTCTGTGTCTGCGGTGAGACACCCAGCACCTCCTTAGAGGAGTGCTACTTTACCGTGCACAGCTTTGCTTACATACATACACACACATAAAAAAGTAACACTTGTTGTTTATTGCTTTAAGGCAAAATGCTAAAGTTTCTGGCCCACCGGGTTTATGTGTCAGCACCACACTTATGTTGTCTAGTTAAGGTTGGTACTTGAGGGTTTTTTGTAACAGAGCTGAAGGGGAAAAAAACCTTCTAGAGTAACAGGATAAATGTCTCTACTTGGTGAGACGAACAGCGACCACAAAACGATGTCTTAAGTGTCGGCCGACCAGCGCACTGACAATCTATAATAAAAGGTTTGGCCACCGCAACCCAGGAATTCACCACGTAAGTGGAAACATTTCTGAAAGTGGCGCGTACAGCAGCAGCAGCAAAAAGCATCAACGGTTGTTAGTTCTGGATGTAGAAATCGCCAACTAGAGGCCACACTAGATTCCACTGTAGCTCCATATCCTCGGCATTGTGCAACTTTGTACTTTTTATGAAATGTGACACAAAGCGCTTATTGCTGGCTTGAGAGTACCTTTTGAAAGGTCAGAGGAGGATCCGAGTTCATCTAGTCGTTCATTGTTATTTTGAGAAGTTGCATGCCGACATTGATCTATATAAAGGGGAGAATACAACCCATTACGGCCTGATGGATCACAAGGGTGATAAACAATTGGACTTAATTAGTGTAGATTTAGAGACATTTAAAAAAGACGTCTTCCAGAAACAAATGTTAAACATGACTACTCTGATGACGGCTCTGGGAGGGGAAAAAAATGCAGCTTTTCTGGCTTCTGAGCTTATCGCACATGTTGAGTGGGGGTCATGCTGGGAATGTTCTCTTTCCAGAGATGTATAGCAGAGAAAGCAGGATTAGCACATTTCGGCTTATCAAAGTTATGACTTTTAAGGTGATCTCTAGCCTCTTTTTCTCCCAGATAAGATCAGGTCCAAATCCTGTAAATGTGCATGTCGACAAGCTGGGATACACTTACCTCAGCTGATTGAGTGGGTGTGAGTGAAGGTCCGGGTAGAGGTAACGGTTCTTTTAACTTCTCTCTTTCATGTATACCATTTGAAAGGTGCTCTTATCCACAGCAACTTAGATCTATCTTATTTCTACATCCGAGCAGTTTTGGGTTAAGAGCCTTGCTAAGGGGCCCCAGCAGAAGCAACTTGGTGGTGCTGAGAATCGACCCCAATCTTCCGTTCCTCCGACAGTACACCATCTTAACCATTGAACTACCACTTTCCCTTTTTCCTTTTAACCCTCCATATGACTAGGGCTAAAATTTAGCAGGTGCTTGACCGAATTTCATAAGTTTTATTTTCACATCGTGTCTCCACTTTTGGCAAGTTTTCCTCGGTGCGGATCAGTTCCCTAAGAGAGAGATAGAAATGTTGTGAAGCTTGATAACGCTTAAAGCTTAATAACGTAAAGTCAGGCTTTTAAGTAGATGTAAAATGTAATTGATTAGATCTCTCAAATGTTCATCATTAAATTTCAGAATCTGAAGTGTTTATTTGTGCTTCAACATGTTTGGATAGATGAAAATAGAAATCAGCCAATGTTGATATGCCTGTGGGGTGGAGTTATGGGTGGCGCATACTGTAATACTGTCCTCTGTCAATCACAGAGACACTAGCCAATCTGTGCTTTCTGTCAGTTCTTGTATAAGAAAGTGGGTTATTGTTTTTTATCTGAGTGCATACAATGGTGCCGTTAATAAAAAAATAAATAAATTAAGTATTAATCAGAATTGCATCATTAACATAATGGTTTCTGGTTGGCGTTAAGCCAACTAACAGGGGTCTACCAGAACCTATTCCAGTGCACGTAGGGCAAAAGGCAGGGTTACACTTCGGACAAGTCGCCAGTCCATTACAGGGCCACACAGGGATGAATAACCACACACACACACACACACAAACAGAAACACACCCACTCATACGGGCAATTTTATAATCACCAATCAACTTGATGTACATGTTTTTAAACTTGCTATAAAATACTAAAATACTCTATATAAGAGATAGACAAAGACTGTTTTGCTACTTTTCAACACCTTAAACTTTACTACAAATAATTCAGAAACTACTATAAATGATACATTAAATATTTTAGGTGTGTGTGTGTGTGTGTATCTGAATCTATATAGTAGATCTGAAATGATTCAGTAACTACTATATATGATTAATGAACTGTTATTAATTATTGATTACTATAAATGTTTCATCAACTATTTTAGATGATTCAGTAAGTGAGTCAGTAAATGCCTTAAATGATTTATTACCCAGGGTATACGGCACTGGCTTCACTGTTTATGACTCTGGAACTACTATAAATAATTAATTGATTTGGTAACTACTGCATATGATTCAGTAGCTGCTATACATTATTTGAAATAATAATTAACTACTGTATGTGATTTATTCAATTCTGTAACAAATTTTCTTGCTAGAAATGATTTACTTACTTCTTCTTCTTCTCCTTTCGGCTGCTCCCATTTAGGGGTCGCCACAGCGAA
>JAOTQW010000038.1:10197187-10207724 GCA_026260075.1 Sisor rabdophorus | reverse complement strand
GCGCTGGGATAGGCTCCAGCAGACCCCCGTGACCCCAGAAAGTTTGGGAATAAGCAGGTATTAAAGATGAATGAATGAATGAATGAATAAAAAGGAAGCTTATTTGGGAATCACCTCAAATTCTTGTTTGATCACTTTAGAATATCTTTTTTTGTAGGTATCACAACAAGCATCCAAATACATTTTTTTTTCTATTTATTAGTATGTACGGTAATCGTGAACCCCCTCCCTCCCTCCCTCCCTCCTCCATCTTTCCATTTAGTACCTTTTTTCTACATCAGCCCAGTGATTGGTCCGTGATGTCACCATCCAGAGAAAGCTGGTTGCCAAACACTTGGATAAAGAAGGAAGGAAGAAAGAAAAGAAGAGGAGGATAAAGAAGAAAGGAAATTACTAATAGTCGTATTAGTTCTCCTGCGTCACTTACTGATCCAGGATCGGTAATTGTAGCTAGCGGGGACATTAGTGTGGTATTTGATTAACAAATAAGCTATTTGATTCAGAATAAAAAGATTTCTGTGCGGAGTCTGCATGTTCCAATGCTTGCGTAGGTTTCGTCTGGGTACTCCGGTTTCCTTCCACAGTCCAAAAACATGTGCATTAGGTTGATTGGTTATTCTAAAGTGCCCATAGGAGTGAGCGTGATTGTGTGTGGTTGTGTGTGTGTGTGTGTGGCCCTGCGATGGACTGGCGGCCTGTCCAGGGTGTCCCCCTGCCTTATGTGCGTTGGGATAGGCTCCAGCAGACCCCTGTTACCTAGAGTTTGGAAATAAGCGCGTATAGAAGATGAATAAATGACTAAAGCTCTGTTGTGGCAATGTTTAGTAATATATATATATATATATATATAAATTATTGATATCTGTTGAATGTTTATACACTGAAGTAAATCTAATAATCAGGTCTTTTCTTATGCACATTAAGAGCTGCAATTTGCCTTGATACTGGGAAGGCTTGGCGAGCTGAGTTTATCTCGGTGGAGTGTCAGTGCAAAGAATTGACATCTGAGATTATAAATCAACAGGCTGTTCAAAGACTTCAGAAACGGTCGGAAACCACAAGAGTAATATACTTCGGCATGGAATTCACTGAGGACCAGATCCTCGCTTCACTGTCACGCAACGCTGAGGCAATCCAAAGAAACGTTCGAAAGCCTCGGAGTCTCCTGAGAACTTACTACTGCAACTCATGCACACTATAAACCCTGCTATTTCAATAAATGCAGGATATCTACACAGCTCATATACAACAATACCACTTCATCCACGCACTAGTACCACTTTTAAATAGACTAGCTATCCTAGATGTTGGTGTTTTTTGCTGTTGCACGATATCGATGAAGTTAACGCTGTGATCTGTGCAATAATGTTAGTATTCTGAGCGTACTAAAGGGAGTATCGTATGCACACCTGTCTGTCGGTGTTAATGTTTGAAGTGGGGGGAAAAAGCGAACCAGACAGGAAATTCATGATTTTGACAGGAAGCTGAACAAGGGGGAGAGCAGTCAGAAGTCTTTAGAAATCAGGGCTCACTAAACAAGCGTGACTGAGTATGGGGCGCTCTAAACGAGCCTGCCTGATTTAGGCCTCAGCTCAGCGCTGCGTCGCTCAGGGAGTATCAGGTTCTGCCACACGGGTCCAGCCGTATGCTCCTTCTCTTTTCATGTGCTGACTTCTCAAATTTAGATCCCTCCGTCACAGCTGTCTGTCCACGCAAGCTCGCTGCCCCCCAGACTTCTGTAGAGTTCTGTAAGTTCTGTCTGCCTAAATGCGTCTTCCTTCCTGCTAAATACGCAATTCGAATTCGGTGCTCGGAGGCATAACGAAATATGTTTCTAGAAATTGTAGTAATTAAATCAAAGCAAGTCGAATGTATGAATTTCTTATGTAAAGGAAGCACCTTAGCCATCCACGCGCCCAGCCCCCAACCATGGGACTAAAGTTTTATGTCCCTTAGCACAGAGGACGAAATGCGAGATGCTTTTCGAGGTTAAACAGGGCCCCCGCTAAGAACATGGGACTTCTAAACGTCTCTTTCCAACTTTTACAAGAGTTCTGTAAAGCCTGTCCGTACCTTCTTATCATGAGAGGAAATGGTTGATTTGATGTGGCACTGGTTTGTGGACTTGGAGCTGTTCCCACCCTCTGTCAGAGGGGTCATACTTGAAAAAGAAGGAGGAAAGTGGGCTGTGTTCCAAAGGGGACATCCCAACACATTGCTCCTTTTTTTTCAGGGCACAAAAAACGTTCCAGAGTAACACGCACATGTTATGCAATAAAAATAATAAGTAACAAAAAAAAAAACGCTACATTGAGCCATGCTGGGTTCGGTATTGGTGTCGTGCGGGTGAGACTGATGCATTGTGGTGACTTCATCCCGCATCATGATGAATCATCGTGCCAATAGGATTCACAGGCCATTTGAATTGGTTATGTCTCTCGAGATTAAAAGCCTTTCCTTTGCTAATTTTCTTGCCTGCAGGCTTTAGTGTGGAAAAGTGGGCTGCAGGAAAATGCATTTTACTGCATTCCCACACTGGTTGTGAAATAAATTTCTTCCACTTTTATGAACGATGCTGATGTTGTTGAATGGCGGTTTGTCAGCCGAGTGACAATTTCTGTCCAAATTCTCTGAAACAGGCTGGCTGATTGCTGCATTCGAGGGCCAAGTGCATAACACACAGCACGCCTCTCAGCTGTGGAACAGCTCCCCAGAGCCAGGGCTTCACTGAAGCAATTAACCATGGGTAATTTGCCTTAATGAATACTATCCATTACAGAGCCTCTGTACTTACGGAACTGGAAAGATTTTGGGACTGTGGTAATGCAAGGGGAAGTGGAAAAAGACAACTTTTCAGCATTTTATGGTAGTGTATATATCTGTTTTATATCTTTTATAATTGCGGCAAAATAAAACGGTGACAAACATTACTGAATCGTTTATGGATCATAAATAATTGAAAAGCAATGTACTGCCACTACAGTTATTACATTAACTGCCAAACTACTGGGTTTTTTGTTGTTGTAACATTATCATATAATTTATCCTATATTTATATCCTTCTCAGTTTCACTATTGTCATTGTTTCAAGTAGTGCTTAAAAACAAGCTGCTTTTAAATGACCAATTCGGAGACAGTATTTTATGATTCTGCCTTCCTGGATTTGCACCGTTCCCAACTACCGGTGCCTCTGAAATACAAGTCACATTAAGTGCCATTACACAATTTTGGTTTTCCAATTAAAGCCGGGGAACACATTTATAGGTAAATTTCCTCCATTCTATATTTCCTGTTTAAAACCCTGTTAATGATTTCAGTGTCAGCTCCTCTTAATCCTAAAGGCATTACACCACCGCACACGCGGCCTTCATTTGATACAGGAAACACTTTCATGCACATTGTTTAATTGATTCTGCATGTCGGTGACCCCAAAAAATTGAAAATTAACCAATCATTTTCTGTATAATTCCAGTCTTTCCTGTAACACTGATCGGAAACAGAAACATCCTCTGAAATACTGTTTTATTTGGACTCTATATTGAAAGGGTTCGACGTCTCGATAGCATTCTTTTAACAGGAGTCACGGCTTAAATACTGTGATCATACCATCTGCAAATAAGTAAGGAGGTGGGGAAACGGTTGGCCCTGCATCCAAAACCAAACAATGTTTAAAGCAACAGAGGAAGTTCAAACAAAAAAAAAAAAAAAAATGAAATCAGCCTTCAAAAAATGTCTTGCAATTAAGGCAGTGAAATTCTAATGCAAGTGTGAATTACTTGGAAAGGCAAATTAAAATAAGTTCCAAACAACACGCAGCTGTTCTGCTCGAATTCTATAAAAACAGAATACGTTGTTTAATATCCCATATGGGCACACGCACATTTTATATGCTCACATAAAAAAAAAATGGTCTTGCTGGTGTCTGTTGCATTTCCTATGTAACCCCCATCTACTTAAAAAACTTCCAGCAAAAAAACCTTCATTTCTGGAAAACACGTTTTTTTTTTTTCGACAAGTTTGCCAGTTATAGCCTTCACGTTTTTTTAAATAAAAGCACTCAACACATTTTGTCACGTTCATTTATCTAGAAAGTAAAGTATAAGCAGTAGCAAATTTTATTACAATTTTTGGTATACATTTGTTTTTTATTTTTAAAAATAAAACCTAATTCGAACAACCGATATTTTGACCATAAATGTATATTAACATATTCAGTAACATGGACTGTATAAATAGTATATGATAGAAGAGGTGAAAGAATATTTAAGGTGATATTTATTAACTCGTAAAACATTACTATTTGATTGAAAAATTATATTTTCAACAATAAATTTAGACAGCCTGTTCATCAATGGATTTACATATTTATTTATTATTTACTACGTACAACAAAATTTTTAATTTATACCCTAAAGATCCTTAAGAAAATGACCGTGTCCATCTATCATATTCTCCATACATGCTTTTATTCTGATCAGGGTCACGGGGATCAGCTGGAGTCTGAAATGGCTGAAAGAAAATGTAAGGTTTAGCATTGAAACCGCAAGTTCTAAAATTGTATAGATTCTTAATTTTTAATAAAATCAATTATTCATTATAAGACTCGATCAATTTTATTGATCGTAAAAAAAAATAAACTTGTCAGGTATCATTAGAACAATAATAAAAAAAAGCACAGCAGTGAACTTATTTTTCTTTTGTCCCCTGATCTGGAAGTTATCATAGGTCAAGGAACTGTTAAATGGATCTTGTGGAACAAACCTATAAAAGTGGCTCATAAAAATAAAGTTTTGAACGTAAACTTTTAATGTTGAAAATGAATACAAAACCGAACATGATACTGTGATTATTAAACTAAAAAAATGTACTGTAGTTGGCTTGGCCAATCAAAAATATTTAGGTTTTCTAGGATGTCGTAGATTTTTGAAAATCAATCAATAATAAAAATAATTGATTTATAACCTATTAATTGTTTGACTGAACAATGTACCTTTTTTTTAAAAACAAGTTATATTTTCCATGTTTGTAAAATGTACTCTTAATGGGCCAGAATAGAATAAACAATAATTCTTTATTAATTATAAAAAATACTTTGTAGAACCAAAAATATAATTACACAAATTCTGTGGAAACTAAAGCTACTATTAATAAAACTGTGTCTGCTAACAAAGTATATTATACCTCAGTTTATTTATAGTATATACATTTCTTATAGTTACCCCTCTGTTGTTTTATAATTATTCTATTTTCCGCTGATTTATTTCATTACAAAACATGTACATATTATAATAAATGGTATTTGTTTGAAGGGATTTTTTTTTTGTGTCAAAAACATTCCAAAAGCTTTATGAATATTAAACTCAGATATCTCAGAGTAACTTTCTAGTCACACACTGCACACGGTATTAACATAAGTTAACCGGTTAGCTCTTTAAGCTCTTATTAAAAAAGCTCAGACAGATAAAGCGAATAAAATAAGTTTAATAATTAGAAATAAATAATATAATACTAGAATATGATTATAAAAAAGATAACTAGCTGCTAATTAGCTTATCTGTTCAACCAGTGTAGGTTGACCTGTCAGATGGCACTTGTTTTGATCAGCCACCCAAACTAGGATAAATAAGTCTTTATTTTTTTTTTCTTTCCGTTTTTAATAGGCGAACGGATGGCAATAAGCGTTTTTTATGTAAAACCTCATGGTTTAACAACTATTGAAAGATTCGCTTTGCATCAAAGGCATTTCAGAGCATTAAACTTCTCATGCGTTTTACTAAAATTCTGTGCTTGGGGACACTTCGTAGCTTTTTTGCATTTCCCTTTTTAAAAATACCCTTTTTATGTAATATAAAAAACTGGCTGCAATAGCATATGCTCCAAAAAAAGGACTTTCATAAAGCAGAGTGGTAATATTAGGAAGTCACACCACCAGCTCCTAAACCAGATGTGAGTCTAAGGGAGAAAAGAGACGCTTGAATGAGAAGAGTGCCATCTTTTGGGCAGCTTTAATCTGTACAGACAACAGCAAGAAAACACTGAGCCACAAAACTCTACTGCTGAACATTAGAACCAGAAAACACTTGCTGGCTCGTCACACCTGTAATAAAAAACAGATCACAGCTGGATTTTCCCATTTATATATTAAAAACTGATGTAGCTTTAATTTCGACAGTAGGCTGAGAATCATAATCAAACAATTGCCCTGTGTAGAGGAGACTTGGCATCTGGAGATAGGGCTAAAAAGGGGAGAGAGGATTACAGTGGGAAACGTCACTCCACGAGCACACTCTTGGGTTTTGGGGTTTTTCAATGGCAGCGCTCCAGTTCCACAACTAAGAAGCTGTCAGGGAGGGGAAAAAAAAAGAGAGCGACAGAGAGAGAAGATGATTCATCTTTCTTAGAAGAGCTGAACTAGCTAGAACAAGGATGTCGGCTTTGATCGCTCTCCTGCTGTAATGCCTAATAGCCTAAATATAGAGAAATCAGCCAGGGAGGACACAGGATAATGATGATGATCATGAGTTTAAGAGAGTGCATCTGTTAGTTATTGTACAAGCCTACCTTTTCCCCTCATTTTACAGAAGTACCTCCACAATCTGCAGCTCTCAGTGGGACGAGAGGTCCGCCAGCGATGTGCTGGCAGATTCGAACATTTCCCAGGCTTGCCGTTTCTTTCTCCTCCAGATTGTGGTTTTTTTGACAATATGTGGTTTCATTGTCACAACACTGGAAAAAGGGCAGAATTAATTTCTACCCAGTGGGCTGCTTAGGCAAAGCTGCTGGGAAAATATGGAGGCTATATAATTAGAAACCTCAGAGGAATCCTCCATCATGTAAAAGTAGCTATTTTTGTCAGTAAGACCTTAACATGATATCTACTGAGACTCTATGTGCTCTGAGTAATAAGTCTGTGGCTGGTAAAGACCTCCAGACAGGAAGTGTGCCTACACAAAATGGTCATTAAAGTTTCACAACACAATCCATGAATCCAAGTAACTAAATCTTATGTATGGGAATCAAACCTCAGTGTTGTTTGATGAAGCAACAAGATGCACAGGCTAATAAAACATGAGCACTCACTGAACAGAAGACAGTACAGGGCCAATCCGTTTATTATAGGCATCTGACTTTAATTTAAGGCAAAATGTAACAATATGTCCAAGCACGATAAAAAGACATGTTTTAAAGACTCATAAATTAAGCTTATTGACTTTTATACCATTGTGACAATATGTTCTTTAATATAATTTATTACTGCTCTTACAGTACAGACAGGTGTCTAAATGATATTCAAGAGATAACTATGTTTTTATTTGAAATAAAGATCAAGTCTATTATGTTTACAGATAAATGCTGCTGTAAGGTTATTTGTGTAAACAGAGATTTTTAGCAGCATGCAACATACAGAACGATGTGCTATGGAACTGGAAGTGTTTGCTGTCTTTGGGTAACGTGCTCCAACCATCATAAGTGCAAAGCAACAAAGCTTCAACAACAGAGCCACTGGGATAGGACAAAAGGATCTGAATCTCAAAGGATTGTAGATCTTTTTTTTTGGCTATCCAACCTACAAAAATCTCCCTAGTGTCCCTGGTGGAGGCATGTGCCATATTACAGGCATCAGTTATACTCACTTTTCCTTCAGGAAAGAGAACAGAAGTCTCTGTGGAGCAAAAAATTTTTTATAGAATCAGGCAAAGGAAGGCTGGAGATGTGCCTCAGACGGTGTTTGCCCATCACCTTCCGAATTGCTATGCGGCACAAATGAGTCAACCTGTTTGGAAATTCTAAAAGAGAACAGACGTCAACATCATTAAAAGGTCTTCAAGATTATGCTCAGGTTTACATTTGCAGCATTTGGCAGACGCCCTTATCCAGAGCGACTCACAACTGAGCAATTAGGGGTTAAGGGGCCTTGCTCAGGAGCCCACAGGGGTGGCTTGGTGGTGCTGGGAATCAAACCCCGGTCTTTCTGGTATCAGCCCAACACCTTAACCACTTTCTGGTACCAGTCCAACACCTCAGGCCACCCCTTCCCGAATCACAGAATACACAATACAGACAAACGTGTTAGGACACCTGATCAGTGCATCCATATGTGTTGTTTGAACATCCTAGTCCAGACTTTGTCCAACTCTTACTCCTATAATAACCTCCATACTTCTGGAGAGGATTTTCACTCAATTTTGGAACATGGCTTTATAGATCTTTCCTATTTGGTCACGCCTGCATTAGTGGGATCAGACACGGATTTTAAATGAGGAGGTCCAGGGTGTAATCACCAGTCTAGTTCAACCCAAAGACGTTTAATGGGGTAAAAAATAAGAGTCAGGGCTCTATGGAGAACACAGGTTCAGCTCAACCAAAAAAAAAACACCACATCTACAAAAAGCTCAGGTTCTTTTATTGCACAGGAACATTGTCATGTTGGAACGGTGTTTGAGAATGTTTGAGAAAAAAACAGCTTTGACAAATGGTGTCCACAAACGTTTGGTTATATATTGTATGCTGTGATGTATGTTAGATGTTGGACTGCTAAAAATTACAAAAGCTACCTAAAATAAATGATTAAAACTAGCTAAAATGAAAAAAACATAAAATATCATATTAATATAATATAAAGATAATTGAATAGAAAACTTACTCCTGGCCTCCTGATAGAGGTGTAAAGTCTCAGGATTCACGCGCACTCTTCCCATGGCATCTGGATCAGGTTCTTCCCATGGCACGAGGAGCGGATCAGCGCCGTGCTCCAGCAGCATTCTAACAAAGGCCGGCTCACATCCATGTCTAAGCACGGCATCCAGCAGGCAGGAGGCCAGACCTCTGTTCAACGCTTCACGGCTCACTGGACCGGTGTAGTTGTAGTCAGGGTTGGCTCCTGCCTCCAAAAGCAGCCTAAAGCAGTGTAAATGATGGTAGGCAGCGCTGATGTAGAGAGGACACACCACCAGAGTGGAAAGGGTGCGAGCGCTGAACAGAGGCCTCGGTCCTAGTTGGTGGTCCACATCCACATCTGCGTTGAACCTGCAAAATTGCACAGCATGACCTAGTTGAACGAGATAACTCTAAATTGCCCATAGGAGTGACTGTTCAGGGTGTTCCCCCCAGACTTACGCTCAATGTGTGCTGGCACAGGCTCCAGAAGACCACCGTGACCCTGAAAAGTTTGGGAAGAATGTTGTTCATTGATATGTTCATTCATTCACTCATCTTCTATAACCACCCCAATTCAGGGTCGCAGAGGTCTGATCAAGCCTTTCCCAGCTCTCTTAGGGTAAGGGCAGGAAAGTTACACCCTGGACAGGTTTCCAGTCCAAATTATACAGGTTATATAAGTTAAAGGAATAAAACGCGAAGGTTCATGTAGTTATAATGCTTTCCACCTGATCAGTTCTTGAAGAATGTCCACCCTGCCCACTCGGGCTGCATGGTACAAAGGGGTGCTGCGATGGTGTCTACTGCCATTTGGGTCAGACCCTGCCTCCAGCAAGATCCGAACACAGTCCAGGTGCCCATTAACCACAGCCACATAAAGAGCTGTCTGACCTTTGACATCAACCAAGTCCACTTCGGCCCCATGGCTGATGAGATAGTCCACACAGTCGCCATGGCCAGCAGTAGCAGCTATGCGCAGAGGTGTACATGGCAACCAGCCACAGCACCACACTGATTTTTCATTAATCCGCCTACATAGGAACAATGATACATTAGGAAGAAACCATCATGCTCACATAGAGAATAGTATAGCTGGAATGAGAACAATCTGCACATAATAAGGATATCTGTGTTAAATATGGAACAGTCTCACTTTTTAAAGCTGTCTTCCTGTAACAGGCTCTTGATGGTGTCCAAGTCTCCTACGTAGGCGGCATTATGCAGGCGCATGTCCTCACACTGCTCTAGAGGTTTGTCACAGAACTGCTCCTGAAGCCATTCTTTTAGATTTCGTCCTGACAGGATGAAATATATATATATATATATATAAACAGTCTATCCCCAACCATCATCTTGTACGAAAAGATATGACTTAGGAAACTCAACTTTTTCCAGAGAAAAGAAGAAAACAAAGTGGAAAGGAACGGTGGGATCTGGATACACCCCAAGCTGGAATCAACTCCAGGTCACCCGGAGCACAACACCACCATTTATGTTGTATGCATAGAGAACAATGTATTTTTCATGTGGTGGCCAAGTTTGAGTCATCCTTGACACAGAGTAATATGGTATATGTGGCTGTATATGACATAATTTCTTTTGTGGCAATCCATAAATTCCCAGAATAAAAAAAAACAGAAGCTTTCTTAACAAAAACTACATTTACAACAGCAATAACATTAAAAAAAACCTGCCTAATAATATGTAGGTGACCTTTGCCATGTCAGAACATCTCTGATCTGTCCAGGCATAGAAGATCCATAAAGTTTTAGCTTTAAAGGGCCTGCCTCTATGGGTCAGATGTGTTTGTCCAGCACATCCCTTAAATTTCATTTCATTTCATCTTCTTTACCCGCTTATTCCCGAATCCGGGGTCACG
>JAOTQW010000038.1:10073274-10083805 GCA_026260075.1 Sisor rabdophorus | reverse complement strand
TAGGGCTAGGTGGAGACAAGTGATTCGCTGTGGCGACCCCTTAATGGGAGCAGCCGAAAGGAGAAGAAGAAGAAGTGTTATAATTAGTGTGGAAAAAAAACACAAGTGCCGACTGCACCCCAGACCTCTTTACCTGACATAAGTGTCTGATCTCACTAAAAATGTTGAAGCTGAATGAAAAGATATCTCACATTCAATCTTTTAATTGTAGTTAAAAATCTTACGAGAAGAGTGGAGCGTAATCACATAAGGAAATGGGAAAATATCTGGAATAAGATGTTTGAAATCACATGTCTCTGTGATGCTCAGTTGACCACAATCTTTTGGAAATCTACTGTATTGTATAGTGTATACTACAATTTAGTAGCAAACAAAATTGCTAGAATTACCCAGAATACCGAGCAAAAACTTATAGCTAGTCAATGTATCAAAACTAGTTCATTTATTCATTTATTCATCTTTTAACCCGCTTATTACTTAGTTAGGGGTCATGGGGTCTGCTGGAGCCTATATCCTAGCGCACACACATTTGTCTTTGTCTGCTGGTATTAATCTGTATTGTTTGCTGACTGTAACAGTTTGCAGTTTTTAAAAAATATTTTCTCAGCCTTATAATTTTCCGAAGCCTTTATCCCATCTAGACTGCAGTACTATTTTACAGACGTGAATAGACTGGCAACAGCTCTGGCTATGACTGGGACTCTGATAATGATAAAGCAATTTGAGAAACTGCACATAATCAATGATACATTTAAGTGACATGAAAATAAATTAATTTAACTGCATATAAGAGCTTTGTTTACTTTAAATATCATTAGGACTGCCAATCATTTTAATACATGCTATTTTTAAAGACAATCCATTCTTATGCATTAAAATATGTAAAATATCATCTTAGTTTACACAAGCATTTTACCTATTTCCTTGAGAAAAGAAGTTTTATATGATCACTAAAAGGAAATTGCATATACAGCTGTCTGGTCTAGTAGGGATCATTTAGTATGGACGAACGATATTTGTTTTACGTCTAGAGGAAACCCGAATATATTCTTGGGCCATTAAATATAAGGGTTCTGTGGGAACAGTTAGAAAGATAGCGTCTGTTTCAACTTGCTTGGCTTGCAAGTTTTTGTGCATTTTACACATCTTTTTGTATGCCTATTACTGTGTGTAGAAGATGCTTTGAAAACTATTATTTAAGTTTCACATGAAAGACATTTTATTTTCCTCCTGGAATTTTGCAAACTTAGTAAGACCTGCTGGTAATGTACAGCTACATTTGAACCGTCAAAGGCAACAATGCTTTTTTACTATCTAAGAAAACCACATTACTTCTGTGAACACATATGGATTTTATCATGGCACATTTGAAGAGGGTGTCTTTCGAAAAAAAAAAAAACAATGGCTCAGTTTTTCAAAATGCCCCACCATCCTGTTATGGGAATCACTCCTCTCCCAAGCGTGTTGTGTAATCCTCTTCCTGTCAAAGCACCCATCAGAATCCTCATGTGAAACTCCTGTCACGCCTCATTTTGCCCCTAAGAAATGACAGACAGACCCCCATTTGGACCAGAAAGCACTGTACAGACACATGCTCTGAATATGAGCTGGAGACTCCAGCTACAAAATTCCACGCTCTAATGACACGGGAAATGGACTGCAAGTAAAAAAGACTGACTTAAACCAAAGGATTTCAGACCAGAAAATATGTTGAAATCATTTAGTCATGGGGGAAAAGGAAAGAGAGAATTAGAGCATTAGTGCAGGCTTCATTCATTTTAAATGTAATGAAAAGAAAACACTTATATAAGAAGAAATTTGTCAAATAACTTTTAAATGTCATAAAACAGGATTTTTATTTGAATTCTACAGTTTATTTATTTAGATATTTTAAGTTTAAACACATACTGAACACTATATTCTGTTTTGGGATTTTGTTAATGTCAGCCTGACAGATGAAAAACAAAGTACATCAAACAACATAATTATGGTAAAAATAATGCCATAAGGTCTGCAACAAGTCCTCAGACCTCCTTACTGTACATTAATGCTTGTACTCACTAATACTGTTGTGGCTGCATGAGAAATTCGCTATACCACACACTCCAAAGTCTAGTAAAAATGTTTGGAAGTGTGGAGGTTATTATAAGCTGAGGATGAGATTAAAGCTGGAAGAGAATGTTTTAAAAACATATATTTTTTTAAACACTAACCATTATGTCCATATATTTGTAGTGTGTAGTGTTGTAGATGTAGTGTGTGTACTTAATACATAACACAGTCACTGTGCCAAATTTTTGTGCAATGCCATGTAATGACTATGTAGAATCAAGAGTATCTTGCATAATAAATATGTAAAACATTTTTGCATATTAAATTTGGTTGATACAGTATTATTCATGTATTCAATACAGGGGTCCGCTGGTACTACCTGGACAGGTCTCCAGTCCATTGCAGGGTCACACATAGACAAACAACCACATGCTCTCACACTCTTTCCTATCCAATTTAAAATCACCAATCAATCAACCTAATGTACATGTTTTGGGACTGTGAAAGGGAAACCGGAGAGCCAGGAGTAAACCCTTGCAAGCGCGGGGAGAACATGCAAACTCCTTGCCCAGGAATTGAACCCAGGACCTTCTTATTGTGAGGTGACCATGCTAACCACTACGCCACCGCACCACCCTCAGCACCTTCAGTATAAAATATGCAAAATGCATAATACTTATTAAACTACGTTTTATGTTTACAAATAAAAATATAAAAGAACAAATTCATTTACATAAGCATTTTGACGCATTTAAAGCATCCCACTTGCCCACTCAGGTTAACAGTGTTTACAATAAGACACAATAAGATAATAAGCCGACCTTAAACTGACATCAAGCTAACAAGTTAGCAATTCTACTTTAAAATGAATAAATGAATGATTGAATGAATGAATTAATTTATTATTATTAATTATAAATTTATTATTATTTTATTTATCTAGCTCACTAGGGCAAATATTACCATAGAAATGTTTCCTAAAACCCTCAAAACTAGTTAATGGTGATGATATCAAACCCATTTGTAATCTTTGAGATTCCTTAAGTGTTATCAACCAGTGGCATTTTGTAACTTATCCATAAACTTAGGCACTTAGAAACAACTGATTAAGCAAACCAAATCAAAAAAGAAAACATCTACCAAGGTGGGATCTATCTTGAATAAATTTGAATATTGATACAGATATTTGGAACACTAAGCAGATATTGCCATTTGGTTACACCCCTAAATGTGCATGGAAAAATCTGACATGGCTGTCAAACGGTCCAGCCTGTAAGTTAAATTAGCATTTAAGCCTCACCAGCACAGAGTATTGCATTATCGGATCCAGATGTTGGCGCTTGGTATGAGGTACTTGGGCGTGTGACAGTATGTGTATGTGCATATGTATTTGAAGGCTTAGTATAGTTAGGATTATCTACTTTATCCAAAACAAATCAAATGGCACATGATACTGATGTTGTAATGATGTCACCACTACTAATTCTTAAAGAATGTTACTTAAGTGTATCATGACATCTATCATCCTAATCACCCTGTTATTGAACTCCATTAGGAACAAAAATTCTATATTAAAGAAACCAATGTCTCTGCATATTTTGAACTTTAAAACCTTGCCTTAGAAATATTGATGAAAATACGATTTACTATCCTCTTTCCTCCCACATATCGACAGGTTTTGCTGAATAAGCCCAAATGAGTCCAAATTTAATTATAGAATATTACAAAACCATGTAGAAACCCCACAAATGCATTGTTTGATTGATTTATGAAGTGTTTGAAATAGTACACTACATTCTTAGAGAAATATTTTTTCCTTGCTTTAAGAGGTTATAGGTTAATGTTCTACAACAGAGACAAACCAAAACAATTAATTTCTATAGAGTGCCTAATGTAACCATTTCAAAGCAAATCTTACTTACAGCACTGCATTTTTCAATATTAAGCACAAATCTTTTGTGTTTATAATAAAGATAATCCATTTTACCAATATATTTCTCACATATATGCCTTTTCTATTATCACATATATCCATTTATTTATCCATCCATCCGTGTCTATACCTGCTTTATCCTAATCAGAGTCATGATGATCTGGGCAGATCATCGGCCTATTGTGATACATACATACCAACAATCACACACACACACGTACCCTCACTCCTATGGCCCAATAAGAAATACAAAAATGCTTCTGCCAGAAATGTAAACTTGGGGCTTTCTGACAGTCAGGCAACAATGCTAACCACTAAGCCACTGTGCTGTCCTAATCGTATATAAATTTAGTAAGATCATATCCACCAATGTATATCATTTTGTGGTCATTTCGAGAATACACAAGACAGATTATCAGTCAACAACAGCATTAGTAGTAATTGCTTTAATTCAGCTTTATTTTTGTTGAGCGCTTTTAACAATTGATATACTGTTTTAAACATATTGGCAAATAGTGCACTATGAGCATTGCTTAAACCTTGGTTTCAGTTAAGGGTTAGCACGGTTGCCTTACAACAAGAATGTCACAACTTCTGTGCCGAGTTTGCATGTTCTCCCTGCGCTTGCATGAGTTTTCTACGGATATTCCGGGTTTCCTCCCACAGCCCAAAAACGTGTGCATTAGATTGATTGGTAACTCCATAATTGTCAATAGGAGGGAATGTGCGTGTGTGGTTTCCTGTATGTGGCACTGCGATGTACTGGCAACCTGTCCAGGTTGTACCCCTCGCCTCTCGCCCTATGTGTTCTAGGATAGGCTCAAGCAGACCCCTGTGACCCCAAATTAGGAAATAAGCAGGTATAGAAGATAAATGACTGAATGTATGAATATACGAATAAAGTTTTAATTAACTAAAAACTAATTAAGATATGTTTTTAATCATAATAGATTTTGCATGTTTGCATAGCAATTTTCTTATTCTTTAACCATATTGCTTCTTTTTTCCCCAGGCCTTAGCCTCTACCTCAACAGGATGTCTGCTCACTGATTCCGGAAACCCAGGTATCAGCAATTGGATTTTCCCTAAATGAAGGATCTGGAGTACTTAATTGTAAAGGGAGACACATTGTTCGTACTAGCACACATTGGTTGTTAGTGGTAGAAAGTTGCTAATGCTAGAAACACTATGACACTATGAGCATCTCCAAACAGTCTATGTGCCATAAGCTATAAGATTCTTTCCACATGCCTTGAGAGTACAATAAAGGGTAAATAATTGTTTAATTCCCTACTGATTTTGTGCATTTGACAAATAATTAGTCTCTAAAAAATAATTGTAAAATAATTAGAAATTGATTAGCATTTTCAATGATTGAAATAAGTATTTGATTTCTGTTCTCAGCTCTGTTTTATACAGGTAACATGTTCTCTTATAGAAAGTGCTCCTAATCTCTGCTTGTCAATTGTATAAAGGCCTGCCTGACCAGCCTGACCCGCTGACACATAGGTTATAACCACCATCGTCAATGTGTTCTTCTTTGTCGTTTGCGGCCACCAGTGAGGATGTTGCACCCAAAACATAAAATACACTTACTGCAGTCATCTCTATTTTTGAGCGACCACTCAATGCTTAGTTTAGCAGCTGCTTCACCAGTTGTGGGTCATGGTGGCGACTACCAATTCCGTCTATCCTTACAACGGATGACTGTGGCAAAGGTTGAGCCAGGGGAAAGAATCTTCATTGCAGGCTTCCTCAGCCAAATAAAGACCTGCAGAGCTTTCAGTTGTGGATTGAGAAATGGCTAGGCTTATCTCATTTTCCTTCACTAGATCCGCCTGGAAGTCCTGGTGCATCAGCAACAGCAGGACCAGAGCCATGAGGACATGAGGTGCCTGACCATTGTTATTAAACAATGAATGGAAGCACACTTTCATTTTTCTCTCAACCAGCCTCCTTGAGAGCTGATTGCACATGCTCCACTTACAAACATACATACAACAGAGTGCAACTGTAAGTCTGAGCCCAAAATCTATCTGGGGCATGGATAAACACAATTCCACATTTTAAATCTATTTTATCTCCTACACACTTGCAAACAAGAAAGAGCTTACTTTGGTAAGGCTTTATATAGCATTACTTCTTGGTGTATGATTTGGTGCTTCTAGATTAGACAGATTGCACATGTGCTTCAGGCCAAAGGTTAGAAAAGGTCATTCCCAAAGTGTCTTGATGCAGCTTGAGTTCCTGGAGAGAAACTGATGTTTTCTATATAGAAGTAGAATAGTAAAATATTGATTGATTTTTATTTAAAATTAAAGGCATACAGTTACAAATATATGTCATAACAGCATCGTTCGAAGACATAAGTTACTAATTACCTAAAGTATATGTGTATTATATCATATTATTTTTAGTCCTGTTAAGATATAAGGAATAAACAGAAATGTAAACTAAAAACCCTTATCCGGTCTCTATCCTTAGGAATATCTCTCAGAAGAGGACTTTGTTTTAGTCTTGGGTGTTGCACGGATGGATTTTTACTGCATGCCGTTATGGAAACAGCAGAACCTGAAGAAAGCCAAAGGCCTCTTCTAAAAGAGATAAACTAAAATCTATTAGTATAAATGTCTGACTGGCACGTCAAGTCACGCAACAATAGACTGCCTATTTGGTGAAATTATACATGCGTCTGTTTACATATATTTTATTTTAAATATACAAATTAAGTAACTTAAGTAAAAAAATTTCATAGATAATTTTGATATCTTAAATATTATATGTTAGTTTACTAGTGAGTAGCTACTAGTAATTATATATACCATTTGAGAAAAACTGGCTGATAGGGTGCTTTTCATTATACTTTTATAATTTCAAACTTTTATAAATTTACGCATAATTATTGATAAATCTCAAACAGATTTTAAGGACATGGACTCATGAATTATCAGTGTAATGATTGTTATACCAAATAAATATTTAATGCACACTAAAGGATGGCATTATTAAATAAATTTTTAGAATTAATACTTACATTTCAATTTCATTTGTCACTTACATGATTATACACTGTATAACAGAGTAAAAATCTTGCTGGGGCAGGAATGGTTGCGGGTCCTGCTCGAAGACACGACGGTGCCAGACTTGGCAGTAGTGGGGATTGAGCCCAGGGTTTCCTGGTCTCCCAATCAACAACTTAGCACCTTAACCATTTGAGCCAATAACCATAATGAAAAATAAATATTTCATGTCATAAAATAGTTTCTATTTACAAATTAAACCGTCTACTGTATGATTGTAAGGTGAATAGGGTGTAATAACGCTTTATTTGTGCTGCCATTACAATCCATTTGCAGATGTTTATCTGACAGATCCAGAGATAGTAATAGATAGAAAATATTTGGTTTGGAAGAAAAAGGAACCAGTCCAAATTATAATGTTTCCTTTAAAATGGACTTTCTTTAAAATCCCTAAAGATATTTACCTATAAATCATATTGGTTATATGTTAGATAAGTGTAAGCAGCACATTGCTATAACTTACAAACAATAGTTATTTTCCATCATATCAACAATCATATTATTTATAACCTACACCAACAATTATTGTAAAATTAAGTGTCCTAAGCTAATTATGAAGTACGCCATAAACAGCACACATTAAGTTCGCTATCGTCAGATGCCTATGTGACTTAAACAGAGTGGTAGTTGATGAGTCTCTTTGCCTCTCTGACCCCTGACAGATAGGCTCCATGAGTGGTGGTGTAGAAGTTCTCATGAGTGGCTTCACCTGCAAACAGCACCTGTAGAGGCTTAAAGCACAGACATTTTTTTTGGGGGGGGGTGTTTTAGCATTGTTAATAACAATAGTTTTGGTTCTTATCATTACAGGTTTTCGCACAACAACAAATACAACTATCTGTGTAAAATTTGTGCAACTATATTTGCTGTTTTAACATGTTAAAGTATTATTAGTACAATAACTTGATAGAAGAGTTTTAAATATGCCCTTTCAATCTCACCTTAAATATGGTATGTGGAACATTATATTAATACATTTTTAGAAATGAATCCTTTATAAAAGTCGAATACCAGGCAATTTAGCATAGCATTAGTATTAATATTGGATGAATTACCTTACAGTCTGAGCCTTTCTTCTGAGGAAGGGGAGCTGCTAGTGCTTTTTGTTGTGCCACCCCATTCACCCCCTTAGGAATAAACGAATAGGAGCCATAGACGTTAGACTCGTGTCCCCATTTAGTGATCATGATTTCAGAGACTTCAGGAACAGACCAGCCAGTAAAAGACCTAAGTAATCTTTTAAATAAAAAACATGAAGATAACAAGTTAAATCGTAACAAGATAACAAGATAAATCATAATAATTGATACTACCTTACACAGGTGTCTACAATTTCACTCTCCTCCAGTGTCTCCATATAAAGAGCCTCCCTGCCTGTAATCCAACCACAGAGCACTGTAGGGTGACGGGCTACAGCATCAAAGCCAGAAATCTTTTTATACCATGTCTCCTTCAAGGTGTCTCCTTTATCTTGACTGCTATAGACTTCCTTATCTTCAGGTCCCTTGTCCCATACAAGCTGAATACCTGCACAGTCTTCAGGCCAAAATCTTTCACTGAAGCAAAGGAAGATCTTGTCTACAGTACCGAAGCCGAGTCTCTCGATAGCCTCCATCTTTGATTCTGGTAAGGCAGGTTCAAACATTGTTCTCGCATGTTCTTTTAAAACCCCCAATGATACAGTCACAATCACATGGTCAGCATCAATGGTTTCATCATTTTCACAGATTACTTGTACAGCACGGTTCTCTTCTTTGTCCTCGCTGCCCTGGGAGTCCCACTTGATGCTTTTCACTGCTGTATTGTTCTGAATTATTCCTGGCGGTAGATTATTCAGTAAAAGATCTAAAATTGCTTGATAACCACCAGGACCAAGGCAATTTAAAAACTCTCCATCCAGTATAGTATATTCACTGTCCTGAGACGCAGACACTTCATAGAGAGAAGACGCGGCCTCATCTGCACAATTATTTCTTTTACACCATTCAAAGATTCTTGATCCATCTTCGGAATTAGCTAAATGAGATTCATTAAAGCACCTATCAAGATAATCCCCCAAAGTAAGGTCTTGATACTTTTGTGGCAACTTTGTATCAGATGCCTTGGAGGTCAATTTTTCAAATAGCGAGGTAACTCGATCAGCTAGTCCCTCTGGCAATTGTTTTCCATGCTTCGTAAAAAAGTAGTCCTGAGAACTTTCAGATTCATTACTCAACCCTTTTTCAGCTAACAGATTATGTTTCTTTGCTAGTTGGTAAAGGACGTTTCCTTTCTGCCCATGGATCCAGTTAGCACCACGTTCAATAATGTTCTCAGTAAATGGCTTAGTGGTACAAACTCTTCCCCCTACCCTTTCTTTTGCTTCAAGGATCTTGACGTTATGAAATCCAGCCTGGATTAATGTGTTTGCTGCAGCCAAGCCTGCAAATCCTGCACCCACCACTACAATCTTGGTATCTTCAGACATGATCTAGAATGCGCTTTTGCTTTAACTCCAATAATCAATATATCGTGTTTTGTTTTAATATTTTGCAATGCTTTACAAATAGATAATTTGATTTTTTTTTTATGATACTCACAGCTAGTCATTTACCAGTAGAGTTGTTGCGTTTTAAACTTTGAGATCTCTTGCTAAGTTACTACCGGTTTAGCAATGGGAGTGACTTACCTTTGTTGTTTCAGAATGCAGCAAGGTCACGTGATCCTATTTCATGCCCTAAGGCAGCACACGTCAGCAACCTTAAAAAATACAGTTTTTCATCCAACTGAGCAGGTGAGGGTTATAGGCGTTGCTTAGGGGCCAAACCAATAAATCCAGTCCACTTTCCACAAAAGATTTGCTGTACATGTTTACCAATTTATTTATCCATCACTGAGAATGTTTACATTTTAGGCATTTTGGCAAACAGCCAAAAATGATTTGATTGGATCTCACTTTATAGTGTATAGTAGAAATGTAAAAATAGTGACCCAATCTATGTTAAAGAAATCTTGTATAAGGTCCCAGTAGGAACCAGGAGAGCCTTCACCTCCTGCTAAATGTGTATAAATAATCCAGATGATACTAACAATGGCAGGTATCTACTAGAATATGAATCTTTACATTTATTGTATTTGGCAGGTGCCCTTTTCCAGAGCAACTAATGTTTATCTCATCTGATTTGAATTGGGGTTAAGGGCCTATCTCAGACCTTGGTGGTAGTGGGAATCAGAACAACACCAGTCCACACAAATATTACTTGTCATATTGTTTTCACAGCAGATATTTCTTCATTTTTTAAAGACAAAAAAAAATCTAAAATATGTTGATGTTGAGGTTTTCTTTTGGGAGTGACGAGGTTGCACAGGATTAGAAACGAGTTTATCAGGGGGACGGCTCATGTTGGGTGTTTTGGGGGAAAGGCCAGGGACGCCAGATTAAGGTGGTTTGGACATGTCCAGAGGAGGGAGAGTGAATACATTGGTA
>JAOTQW010000038.1:9880004-9891789 GCA_026260075.1 Sisor rabdophorus | reverse complement strand
CTTAATATCGGAGGCGAGACTTCTTAATAGCAGAAAAGGTAATATTGCTATTGTTGCTAACTTAATATCGGAGGCGAGACTTCTTAATAGCAGAAAAGGTAATATTGCTATTGTTACTAACTTAATATCGGAGGCTAGACTTTTTTCTGGCCTAATTTTTTTGCATTGAAGTGCAAAAAAATATTTTATTCTAAAATAGAATCTTTTAGAAAATTATAATTTTTTTTTCTTGTTAAAGTAAACAAAATCTTTAACTTTTCCTTCCCTTTAGATATTGTTTTAAGTAGTAAAGCAGAAAAAACACACCACAACTTAGAAAATTCTCAGTGCAGGTTGTAAGTGAAACATATTACTTAAGACAGTGACAAATGGCAGAAATGAGAAACATATTTATAACAACATGAAAAATAATTGATGGTGTGTATCATATTTTCTATCCACATAAAGACAAAATACACTAATCCAGTTTTTAGGTGTGTAACTATTAAAATAAAAATAAAAGATTTTATTTGTCAGATGAGAGAAGAATCTTAAAAGGAGATGTATTTATTTATTTACATTTATTTATTTATTCTGGTGCAAACTTTCAGCAAGTGCACCCTGTCATAAAGTATAAAGCACATGTTACTTGTATCACATTAAAAGCTGTAAACCTTAGAAGTGTTTTTGAGTTCATATTTTTTGTTTGGTAGATGCCATAAAAGCAACTGGTACGAAACTGATAGTTGGGAAATGCAGGGGTGTGATCCTCAAAGGCTTCACACCCTCACTAGCAGACCCACAGCTGCTCAGTGGGGGATTCGCACATAGGCGAACACCCTGCTAAGGCATCTCATGTATCAAAAAAAAAAAAAAGACAGCTGAATATAATTTTTAAAAATGTTCCTTTTGTTGGTTTTTGCTTCTTTACTCCTGTTTGATATTTACCACATCTCCCAGGTCTCCTTGGTGGGCGTTCTGTTTCTTTTGGGCCTTTATATTTCCTCTTTGGCCTCTTGCATGGGTGGGCTATATGGAGCACCCAGGGTCCTGCAGTGTATTGCCCAAGAGAGAGTTATCCCAGCTTTGTCTTTCCTGGGACAAGGGGTGTGTATATACAAATATCACTGTGTTAAAAGAAAAACATATTAGCTCAGAGATTAGTCTATTGTTTAAAGTGATTTTAAAATGTTTCTAATATATTAATACTATAAAACATAGTTTGAAATATTCTAGGGTGACATCTTATGTATTCTTCTCTATTTTTATGATGGCTGTTATTGCGACAGTCACATTACTTAGTATAAAGAATAAATATTGAATATAAGACCGACTGTATTATTTATGTTCCTTTTTCTGTAGTGGATTTGATTACATAATTTGTGTAGTAAATGGTGCTCTTAATGATAATATGCCTTAGATTTATGATGCCCCAGATTTAAATTTTATATTTATTAGTAAACACTTCAGTAATTTTTTTTAAACAATACTATTAGAGTTACATAAGAATGCTTGGTTATATAATTGCTTATCAGTATTTCTCTGTTCATTTGCTGACCTGTACAATTGAAGCTTAATTACTGTTCCATGTAATGAAAAAATGGCAGAAAAGATAGTACCCACATAAAAGTGTAGCCCATAATTATAGCATAACCGAGTGTTTAAAAGAAATGTTAAGGCCCAGCAAGCCACACTGTGTCTTGAGGAAAAAAATAATGCACACCCTTTTCCCTTGCACTCTGTCTGCTGGTTCTGTGTGGACTAAAAGCAGGCCTGAGACATCTTGCCTCAAATCAAAGCTCTAGAACAAATGCAGGAAGTAAAGCCAGGACCAGCCCAGATTGGCCTGGCTCCCTGCCATGCAGCACCAAGCTTGTCCACACAGTTTACAGCACCTAACCTGGATCACAGAGTATGAAAGGGATCAGGGATTTTTTTAGGCTTGTTATAGTTGGATGCTTCTACTCTGTTTTCATGCAACAAGCAAATTAAGAAATATAAGTTGTTGGGATGTTGGGTAAATTGAGATCAAATGTGCAAATTTATTTAATAATGTGAATGTTTAAAAGTACATGAATTTTTTTTACATCGGAAACAAGAAAGCCAGCTTTTTTTATTCGATGCTATAGAAACAAACTGGCACTTGGATAAGAACCTGTGTTGAACTTTGCCAATTTTCCAACCATTTTCTCTATAACAGAAGGGACCCAATAAAACTCCAATAGCAGCCATCTTTCTAACAAGCTTAATCTCCATGGCCTTCATCTTCATTGGTCAGGTCAACATTCTGGCTCCTATTGTTACCATCAACTTCATGCTGACCTACAGCGTCATCGACTACTCCTATTTCAGTGTGGCCATGAGCTACAAGATACAAGATAAAGAAAGCAGACCTCTAATTAAGAAACCCTCAAGTAAAAAATCGCTAGTAACAACCAGTCACTCATGCTATGGCAGCACTGGTGCTCTGAACAAGCCCAGCAATGGCACACTGCTTGAGTTCACTAAAGACATGGACCAGATATTTACTTTGCCTAATGCAGACAGTACAGAGGAAGAACCAGCTTCCAATAATGTAGCCAAGGTCTGGGGCAGGAAGGCAAAAGTTCCTGCTAAAGAAACACTGAGCAGTAGTTTTGGGCTGGACTTAAACAGCAACAGTCCATCAGAAAAGGAAAAGGATGAGAAAGTGCTTGAACAAAACATTGGCCGAGATAATGAGACCAGCAGTCAGAAAGGGCTTAATGAGTCTGAGCCAGCAGGAAAAAGGAAACTGTCTTTGCCTACTCATAGTCCTATCGAACTCTATCAAATTCCAAGGGAGACATCAGACACAAATGGTGAGAGATGATGCGCTGTCTGCATATTAGAACACAGTGTTGACATAATATTAAAGCCACAAGATTTATTAAAGCATAATGTTTTATAGATGCGAAATCTAAGCTGCCAGGATCAGATATCCGGCCTGTCCCGAATTCATGTCATGCCAAGTTTTGCAATCACTGGATTTCCCTAATTGGTGTAAGTACAAGAATGAAAAAGTTGGTTACATATTTATTGTCACCAACTATGAGTAAGGTAATTTAATTGATGAATAAGAAATTAATCAAAAGTGTTTACTTTTCTAGGCTCTCTGCTGCATTTGGATCATGTTTGTTATCCAGTGGGTATATGCCTTGGTGAATATTAGTGTTGCCCTACTTCTTTACCTCTACATAGGAAACACAAGCCCAGGTTTACCAACAGGTAATTATCTTGAGTTCTTGATCATGTGAATCAGGTAAGTAACACACTTGTTAAAAACAGATCAATAAAGGATTTAGATTTTATGACAGGAAATGTCTGTTTTGAAAACACTATAATAAACTAAAGTGAAAGGTATGATTTCAGGACAGCTATTAAAATTTAGATACCCATGGTTTAAACAAAGCGTTAAGATAAAAGTTCGGTTTTGACTCCTGGGCAAGGGGTCAACTCCGCTTTCCTTCTACAGTCCAAAAAAATTTACTTTCTGTTGATTGGTAATTCTGTGATTGTGGCCCTGGGACCCAGGACCTTCTTGCTGTGATACAACCGTAATAACCACTACGCCACCATGCCTCACTAATTTTACAGTTTTGCTTTCTAATTTATTAATTTAGCATTTTTGTTCTCTCGTTATGCCTATAATAGGTATAGCAGCACGTTTTAGCTTTTTCCACTGGATAAAGACTGCTCTGAGTAGCCTGGGCAGGTACAGGATGATACTTTTCTAATTGACTTGTATGTGCTTTGTTATATTATTTATTTTAATCCTTTTAAAAAGAGTAACTCTCCTCAATTAGGACACACCAAATGCTCCAAAATCAAGTAGTTGTGACACCTTCTTTGTCAGTAGTTGACATGGAAACCAGACAGTTGACCGAGGAAAACGCAGACTTTGCCTTTCGAGATCGCTATCACCATTCGTCAGTCATCACCACCAAAAAAGAGATGGTTCATCCTCAACTGCACTAACTTCCTTATCCTTATTTTTACAGTTTGTCCTCTGCTATAATGTGATAAAAATATTAGAAACAATCATTAATAAAAAGTGCAGATGAACCTGATATATATCTAACGCTGTTATGCTTTTGAAGGGGTACTCGGGATGAAAAAAAAAAAGAAATGTCACTCAAACTGTTGTGTTGAATGAATTTCCACATGCCAATTTACCACCCACAGTGTCTTCAAATGTATCATATTTTACAGTGGCGGTATTTAACAGTGGTTAAATATACGCTAATAAAAAAAAAATTAAATAAAAATAGTAACTATTCAAACTAACTGAACAATATGAATCTTCTTCTATTGAATAATCACCTTTTAGAGCTGGTCAATAGTGAACTGCTTACTGAAGGGGATGCGTTTTCCAGCACCAACAATTACTACTGCTGGGGCCCCTGAGCAAGGCCCTTAACCCCGGAATAGCCCAATTCTATAAAGGAAATACATGTACATCACTCTGGATGAGAGTATCTGCCAAATGTAAATGTTCTTTTATGCATGTGAAACGTGTTTGTAGTAACTGTAACTGATTAAATATGATATTTTGTCTGTAGGCTAAAGTGCCAAACTGAGTGCTAAATGACATGTACTGTACTATGAGACTCAAATAAATCTATAATGTGACTAATAATCAATTTGAATAAAGCTATGATGTGACAAATAATCAATTCGAATAAAGCTATGATGTGACTAATAATCAAAATAAATCTATGATGTAAGATATCGTGAATCTCATTATCGCGGTGTTTAGTCGGTATATCGCGCCAGCCTGAGTGTGGAAGGGGCGGAGTCTCAGGCGGCCGGCCCGGGATGTGAGATACGGACTTAAATCCGCTCTCTTTTAACCCAAGCATGAACTCTTAGCAACATTCAGCCCTGACGAAAGATACGCTTTCCGATGCTGACCCGGATCATTTCGTGGTGTTATTTATCATCAACTCTTCAAGATTTGGACCGTTTTTTTTCTTTATTATGGAAGCGCGTGCTTCGGGGCGCAATCGCGGTTTACCGTTCGTGGTAGTTTTGTTTCTGTTGCAATCAACTGCCAGGGCTTTTGCGGGCAGCCGGCTGGTGACTGATACTTATTTATCTACCGGCACACAGGATTCAGTTCAAACCGCGGACTTAACAACTTTACCCAGAGCAGTGATCAGCGAGGTGGCAGCGAGGTTCGGATCCTTTTCCACATCAGAGATCTCAGATCCTTCGAGTGTTTCTCAGAGATCCTCTCACACTGGTAAGAGTCAGCGGCGTGATGCAGCCACACACCAACTACAGCATTGATTTAGACACCGTGTGACGTGTGGGTTTAGTTTTAGGACAAGACATTGAAATAACATTTGCAATAACAAAGCATCGACCCATTATTCTCCATTCATCCTATACACCTAAGCAGGCCAGAAGCAGGTGAAAAAACATCTTACAAACATAACACCTTTACAGCATAAAAGCAATTAACATGATAAATTAACCCAAGAACATTAATTAGTACCCATAAAAATCGATTTGGGTGGGGGCGGCGGAGTAGTTAGCACGGTCGCCTCAAGCAGGAGGGTAGTGGGTTCGATTCCTAAACAAGGGGTCTTTCTGTGCGGAGTTTCCTCCGTATACTCCGGTTTCCTCCCACTGTCGAAAAGCATTTACATTAGGTTGATTTGTGGCTATTTGCTTGCCCACGTGAGTGAGTGAGTGTGTGTGGCTGTTTGTCTGTGTGGCCCAGCGATGCACTGGCGACCTGTCCATGGTGTACCCCTGCCTCTCGCCCTATGTGCGCTGGAATAGGCTCCAGCAGACCTCCGTGACCCCAAGCTAGGGAATAAGCAGGTATAGAAGATAAATGAATAAATGAATGAACCATCTATTTTATTCCATTAAGAGTTTTTCTGAACAGCACAAATGTGTCATATTAATAATTGCTACTGTCATATTAAAGCAGAATTATTATAATGCTTTATATTTTCTAATGTAGTTAATTTGTAAATTAGTGTTTAATCCTAAGTGAGCTTATTCATTGAGTCTTTAAAGTGACTGAGCTTCACATAAGAAACCACAACTTCCAAAAAGAATGTGACCTAGTAAAATCTAGGTCTTAATATCCATTCATTCAATTATATTCCGCTTTACACCTTGGACAGGCCGCCTGTCCATCGCAGGGCCACAACTAGACGAAAAACCACACACACTTATTTAAAAGAAAAATAGTTGCACTTTTCCCTATGCTGCTTATTTTAAAAGGTTTTGTGGATTGCTATACTTAGGTTTGTGATTTGGTAAACCAGTGTTGAGCCTTTTAATGACGACGCTTAAAGCACTTTTGTGCACCACACTGGATAAGAGCGTCTGCTAAATGATGTCATTCCCTTTAGTAAACGCATATTGCCATTATAACTCAACAATAATCTGCGTAGTTATATTTTATTCATTAACGGGGGTCTGCTGAAGCCTAATCCCTACAGGCCCTGAAAAGGAGACCAGTCCATTGTAGGGCCACACATAGACGAATACATATCACACCTATGAGCAATCTAGAATCAGAAATCAACCTAGTGGAGTAAACCCAGGCAAGCACAGGGAAAACATGCAAAAAAGACCCCTTGCCTGGGAATCGAACCCGGAACCTTCTTGCTGTGAGGCAAACATTCATTCATTCACTCATCTTCTACACCCATTGTTGATTAGTTTGTTAACAGTGTATAAACTCTATTAAGAGGGTCACAATAATGTATCGTGCTAGGTCAGCGAAAGGAAGGAAACGGCCTTTCCAATGAGTCAGGTCACCTCCATTTATAGGGCTTAAGCTTTTGTTAGCTTGGACGGGTTTGGCTGCCAATTGTTCCACACCCAAAATCATTACATCCGTAGTTACTCCTGAAAACATCTTCTCCAACAGTTTCAGAATGTAAAATATTTTGTGCCTCAACTTACAGATTTGCATAAACATTCATAGTTTCAGATTTAATATTGATGCAAATTTTCATTCTTTAAAAGAAAATAAGCCTTGTACAATTTGTTTTCTTTTTTTTAGGCACTGATCAGAGTTTATTCACTGAGGTCACAGTGAGCTGGACAACACAAAACAGATTAGACACGTCCACTGAGTTACTAGACTCAAGCCCTGAATTAAGCATTAACACAGTAAGTAACTGGGAAGAATATTCTACAATATCCAACATCACCAATGACTATACAGCAGCCGGTGAGTGGCAACCTGCAGCCGAAGAGTGGCAACCTGCACCCGAGTTCAGGACTATAAGAGATCTCACTGTGAAAGAGCTGGCTGAGCAGGAACACACAGATCAGGATGCTACAGCTTCAAACACCAACAGGCAGCAACACGCACACCAGGATACTGCAGAAACCGCTTCAAACACTTTCATGCAGGATCACACAGACCAGCATACTACAGAATCCGCTTCAAACACCTTCATGCAGGAACACACAAACCAGAATACTACAGAATCCGCTTTAAACACCTTCATGCAGGAACACACAGACCAGGATACTACAGAATCCGCTTCAAACACCTTCATGCAGCAACACACAGACCAGGATACTACAGAATCCGCTTCAAACACCTTCATGCAGGAACACACAGACCAGCATACTACAGGATCTAGCAACATACACACCAGGAAGCATCATACACTCCAGGCTACTAGAGAATCTGGTTTAAACTCGTACACGCAGCAACACGCATACCAACGTGCTACAGAATCTGGTTCAAATACCTTTATGCAGGTACACATGGACCAGGACCCTACAGAATTTGGTTTAAACACAGATAGCACCTACATCTCCACCACATTTAACCGTGCTGGAGAGCGCACTCTGCTGTCCATCATATACAACAGCACCTCCCCATATGTTGAAGATTTTAGATTTAGCTCCTCAGAGACTGCTCCACATGCTGACACTGGGTTGGGGGAGAAGACGGAAGGTACTCAGAATATGGAGTACACTAAGAATACCAAGTCGGCCTCTAGTGAGGAAATGCCAGTGGATGTTCATTTGAATGCCACGCAAAAGAAAATGTTTGACATTGGTGTCGTTCACGACTCTCGGGATACTGAGTCTCACACAGAACAGCCTACTGCAACAGGATCAGATTTTGAGTCGATGTCTACAACTAGCTCTCCCAGCCCCACTCCTCCTCTTACAGTAATTAATAACTCTGACAGTGTGATGGACACCACCGGAAGATCTACCACAAACCAAAGCCTCTTTACAGACAGCAGTTCACCTTCATCTTTTAGCCCTCTAGATGATACTCATACCAATGTGTCTCACCAGCATGGTGAGGCCACTGATTCTACAGGTGCTGTGAGTACTGGTACAGGCCAAAAAATAGATGAGACCAATACATTTATAGAAGCGACTACTATTCCTGGTGTAACTTCTACTGCACCTTCTACTGTTTGGAAAATGACCACCACCATGTATGAGACCCAGTCCACACAACAAAACTTAGTGTTCAAAACCGATAGTTCAACTGAATCCACAGATCTGCTGAGCACAGCTACAGGACCTTCAACTAGCAATCCACCACTTACAGAGGTGAACACCAATTATGCCATCACAACCCCTGTTTCTAGCACCACAACAGAAAACACAAGGACCAAAGCAACACTAACAACACATCAGTATCAAGCCAGCACTAATAATAAGCTTCATACGATACCACACGCTACCATCTCTGCTACGGAGACCCCTTGGAGAGCCACAGCAACCACAGAACAGCACCATCCCACCACTGGCACAGCCACTTCCTCTGAGTTTTCCAGCTCCTCTCAATTTAGAGCTGGTGCTACTGATGTTAGCACATTGCACTTTGAGACCAGCACTGCTACACCAGGCAGCACCACAGCACACAGTCAGCACACCACTGCATCCTACAACAAGGGTGCCTCCACCATCAGCACTGCGGTTATAACCACAGGAAAGCGCACTGGGACTGTAGCCACAACCACACAGTTGCCGGTGAAGTTAAGCATGACCCCGGGTATGTTTTTAAAAATGCTATGTTTGCATTGGTAGACTGTCTTTTTTAGATATAGCCACATACTTTTATTTATTTTAGTAAAATGAATGTTACATGCAGGCAGCACGGTGGCAAAATGGTTAGCACCTTCGCCTTACAGTAAGAAGGTCTTGGGTTCGATTCCTGTGTCTTGGGCATGTTCTCCCCGCGCTTGCGTAGGTACTTCATGTTTCCTCTCAGGGTTCAAAAACATGTGCATTAGTTTGATTGGTAAATCAAACTGATGTTGGTAAATCAAACTGCCCATAGGAGTGACTGACTGCGAGTGGTTGTGTGTGTGTGTGGCCCTGCGATAAACTGGTGACCTGTCCAGGATGTATCCCTGCCTCTTGCCCTATGTGCGCTGTAATAAGCTCCAGCAGTCCCCCGTAACCCCGAGTTCGGGAATAGGCGGGTATAGAAGATGAATCAATAAATGAATGTTACATGCATTAATAACTAGAGCTTTGCCAAAAGTGCTTATTCTATTGTAAACTGTTCTTGGATTTATTTAATTAGTTAATTCAGAAAATAAAGTAATACAAATTTTTTACTATAATTAACTTGCCTTTAATAATGGCATATACTATACTTTAAAATGTAGTGCTTAAAACAACCTTAACCTAGTTAATGGACTTTAATGTTAAATATTGTTGTTGGTAATTTTTGTTTAGGTCCCATATGTCCATCCTATTTCTGTGCAAATGGAGGCAAATGTTTGTTAACTTCAGGTGGTTATAGATGTGAGTGTCTGCCTGCTTGGAGAGGACAAAACTGCACTGAGGGTAAGTCCCAGCTCCTGGTATTTGTGGTTAGCACGGTAGTTTTAAAACAAAAATTTCCTGGATTCGTTACCCAGACACGGCTGTGCAGAGTTTTCATGTTTTCCCCGCACTGGCCTAGGTTTTCTCCAGGTACTCCGGTTTCCTCCCACAGTCCAAAAACATGTACATTAGGTTAACTGGTGAGTCTAAATTGCCCAGAGGAGTGAATACGAGTGTGTGGTTGCCTGTATGTGGCCCTGTGATGGACGGGCAACCTGTCCAGGGTGTACCCGTCTCTCGCCTTATGTGCGCTGGGATAGGCTTCAGCAGAACCCATGACCCCGAATGAGGGAATAAGCGGGTATGGAGGATGAATAAATTAACAAGTGGTATGGCAGATAAAGTAATTGTTATAATGATGAGAATAATGTCATCTTCATTAAATGATAATGTCATCATTAAAGCAGTTTATATCTCTTAGGTTTCATGAAATATGTGTATGTATATCTTAGTTGTTTCATTTTCCTCTGCAGTGGTAAAATTTTCATAACAAATTTCTTTGAAATATGAACAGGTCATGTGAATTTTTATAAATTGTCCTGCAGATGTGGATGAGTGTGTAAGCAGCCCATGCCCTCAAGACTCGGTCTGCGTAAACACTAGAGGCTCATTCAGCTGTGACTGTACCTTGGGTTATGACTTGCAGGATGGTCGAAGCTGTACACAAAGTAAATACTTTTCATGCAGAAAAACTGTCAGCATGTGCCACAAAATAAGACCAGTAATATAAGCCTGGAAACTAAATCTAGAAATGCAGAACATTTACTGTTTAAATAATATAATACCTAGGATTTTAAGTGTTTTTGTAATTCTGCCCTACAGCAAGGACGTTTTTAGGGGTTTTCAGTATGAACAGTTCTCTGCATGAACTACACCGAGAGATTTTACAGCTGGTATGTACAGAACACACCTGCCAATTCCTCTCACTACCATTAATAAATGCATTTCTTTAGTTTTTTTACAACAACAAATGGTGCGATTTAAGTATATTGAACATTTTATGGAATACTTTCTATAGAAACTGAATTACAGTACTTTTGTAAATAAATAAAAATAAATAACTAGACATATATGAGCAGTTTGATGCCCAAAAAATTTATTACCACTTAATTAGGTTAGTAACTGCGATGGACTGGCCACCTATCCAGGGTGACCCAGAGTTCAGGAATAAGCGGGTATAGAAGATGAATAACTGAATAAGTTTAATTTAACTTAATTAAATCTGTTCTATTTAGCGCGTTGCGGTGGGGTAGTGGTTAGCACAGTCGCCTCACAGGCAGGAGGTCCTGGGTGCAATTCCCGGGCAAGGAGGCTTTTTGTACGAAGATTGCATGTCCTCTCCGCGCTTGCATGGGTTTATTCTTGGTACTTATAATACCAATTATAAGTTAGAATAATTTTATACTGTTGCTTATTTTGGAGGCAAATGAGTTTTATAAAATAGTTGGACATACAACATTGTGTTATTTGTTAAAGGTTTAGTTATTTATTATATTGCTTGTGTCTTAATGCATGCAATTATACACAGACTGGTGGAATTTCTTCACATTCATACTGTTATATGTATTCCTAGTTGAACGCCTCGCTCTCGAACCTGCACGGTTACAGACGCTCAACTTTGCGGTAGGTTAATTATTAATAATTAATCATTTCTAATGCTGACGGCGCGATGGCGTAGTGGTTAGCACGGTCGCCTCACAACCATAAGGTCCTGGGTTCGAATCCTGAGCACGGGGTCTTTCTGTGCAGAGTCCAGGATGTACCCCCTTGACCCTAAAAAATGAATAAATGAATTTCTAATGCTAAAATATTTGCATATATTATTGGTTTATATTAAATATTCATTCATTCATTCATCTTCTTTACCCGCTTATTCTCGAATCGAGGGTCACGGGGGTCTGCTGGAGCCTATCCCAGCGCACATAGGGCGAGAGGCAGG
>JAOTQW010000038.1:9846832-9858993 GCA_026260075.1 Sisor rabdophorus | reverse complement strand
GACCTTCTTGTTGTGAGGCGACGGTGCTAACCACTGCGCCACCGCGCCGCCCCATCAGGTTGATTGGTGACCCTGAATTGGCCATCGGAGTGAGTGTGAGCGTGTGTGTGGTTGTTCGTTTATGCGTGACTCTGCAATGGCCAGGGTGTTCCCCTGTCTTTCTCCCTATGCGCGCTATACGAGTTAGGGAATAAGCGGGTATAGAAGATGAATGAATAAATGAATTATTACCAATTGTAAAACATTTTTTAAATGTTATGTTTTCTTAACATAGTATTAAACTAGTATTACACAGATAGTAGTAATAAACAATATCCTTTATTGTATACTAATGTTTATTGTATACTTGGCTTTCACATATCTTTGAGAAATACTTGATCTATTGTCATTGAGACACTTATATCAATCAATGTAGAGTTTGTAATACTAGTTGTTAGGCACATATCCCTGAGTCAAGGCTATTCAAGTTACTGTGCCACTACCACTCAGTCCATATTGTTGCAAGGCCTGTGTCCTGCAGAGTAAGCTTAACATGCCTGTTTTAAGTATACATAGCAAGTTCTTATTTCGCTAGGTCAGGTGTTGGCGCTAAACTGTGCAGGCCACTGGCCCTCCAAAACTAAGTTTGTTCACTCCCTCGATTAAAAAAAACCCTGTGCAAAATATGACCACAAGATGGCGTTCTTGGACAGCTATGCCGAGCAAACATGGGGTTTATAGTAGAAAATACTATAATACTATAATCTATACATGTATGTCGGTATAACAAATTCTTTATTGCACAAATAAAGAAGCTAGTGTATTTAATTTTTTTTTCGTGCATAAGAATAACTATAATAGTTTAACCTGTGTTGGCTGCCTACTTTACATTGTCTAGTAATCAGTTACTCCTACTTTAAATGATCACATTTTTTCTGCCACAAACTAAATGACTACTTTAATGACTAGTACTACTAAATAACAAAATAAATGTATTTTTACAAATAACAAAATAAATGTAAAATAATGTATTAATAACATTTCTGTATATAGATGAGTTACCAGACACATTTGATCTGATGTCAGAGATAACATTCATTTAATTGACGTCAGGATGTGGAATGTGTCTCTGGTCAAGAACTACTTCATTGATAAACTATGTGTAGTGCATATAATGTGCCTTGTTTGTTAACAAAACAGCTTGTGTATATAAACTTTTATGGTCAAATAACATGGTTTGCACAAACCGGAAGTATTGCACTTACCAGGGCTGTTGTGACGGAATGGTGGATACCAAGCGGCGCGAGCCGCGGAGAGCGGGGAAGTGGACCGGTCAGGGATGGGGTGTGTGGGTAGGGTGGGGGATATAGGGAGGAAGTGCCAGCTCGAGTCAAGCACAGCGAAAGATAACGTAAAGATACGACCTGCTTTTTAACCACCATTCATACAGTCCTCAGACCACCAGCCATAAATCTGCATTTTTGGGTATATTTGTTTTCTTTTTGTTTTTGCTTAAAGAATAAGCGGATATTCTAGATATTGTTTTACATACACATAAGTAAATATATTATAGCATATGTCTGAAATATAAAATTTATCTTCATCCATATTTTTTACTAGAAATTACACATAAATATCAAATAAGGCAAAAGATATAAAATGATACATTTATTAAAAAATTTTTCAGCAGCATTTGACAAACAAAAAATTTATTAATAAAAGAAAATCATTTAGTAATAGAGAATTTATTAGCCCAAACCAAAGAGTACATACAACACCGCAAATATCACAGTTTATTTTATTTCAGATTTTGGAAAACAGTGTGTGAAACATCAGTGACATTCTAAATATAAATTATTTATGAAAATAGTTTTTTTGAATTTAAAAATCAGTCCCTTCTTTTAAATAATAGCAATAGTCTTCAATATTTGAGTACTGTAAGAGTACAATCAGTGGTTCTACAAGACACACTGCCTCAATGAGCCTGACACATATAAAGGCAGAAAATATGTTGTTTTATTTTCTGGCAATACCATATCTATAGCATAATATAATATGTATAGTTAGGGTCATTCATTCATTCATTATCTATACCAGCTTATTACCTAGATCGTGATTACAGTGGGTCTGCTGGAGCCTATTCCAGTGTACATAGGGCGAGAATCAGGGCTGCACCCTGGACAAATCACCAGTCCATCACAGGGCCACAGTCACACAAGAGAAATTTTAGAATCACCAATCAACCTAATGTACATGTTTTTAGACTGTGGGAGAAAAGTGAAGTACCCGGCGGAAACCTATGCAGGCGCGGGAAAAACATGCAAACTCTGCACAGAAAGACCCCTTGCCCAGAAATCGTGAGGAGAGAATGTGAGGAGATCATGCTAAGAACTACACAAATGCGCTGAGCTATTTGGGAGAAAGTAATATTTCTTTAAACAAAGATACTGCTGAGGAACATATTGTGAACCAAGGACCAAAACAGAAATTGGCGTTTGTTTTTTTTACTGTGTTGGCCAGTTCACAGATGAGGTATATAAATATTCAGGATGAGATGTGTTTTTAGTCTTACTTGCAAATATCAGTGTGAATTTCTAAGCAATGAAGCTTTAAAAAGTAAGAAATCAAATGAGCAGCATACATTTCCTACATGCTACCATGTTCTGCTGTCACTTTATTTATGTTTAATAAAAAGCATGATCTGCTGCACGCATTTCTTAGTTACCAACAAAATTTCCTACAAATTTTACAAATGTACAACATTTTTACCATCAGTAGTATCAGTGCAAAGATATACAGTACATAAAGTACATTACAATATAAAAAATCATAGACATAAATTGGCATAAGAAACAGCAGAAGGCATAGTCTCCATAGACCTTTAAATTTTCTGTTCTAAAAACATCTTACTAAGTGTTCTCAAAATAATCTTAAGATTCATTTTTTTGTACAAAATCTGCATATAAAAATAGATTCTGTGCAAAGAGAACCTTTTTCCCGTTGTATCTGTGTTTGTGTAAGAAAGATTGAGAAAGAAAGAGTAAGATGAAAGACACTTATATGTCGCTGTCCTCTTTGACCAGATTGGCCGTGTCTTGGAAGGAGTCTTCTGTCGGTGAGTACATGCTGGATTTCTCTCGCTTAAGTGGTGGCATATCTGGCTGTGACTGGCTAGTTGAAATGTCCTCTGTACTCAAAGTAGACTGTTTGTCTCGCATCTAAAGTCATACAAAAGCGTCTGTCACTTTAAAATGTAAAAAGTAGTTAGAAAGTAGTCTAAAGGTCCACCTACTCCGAATCATTTTCTTCTTCTGCTCTAAATGTGATAATTATTTTGCAGTTGATTTTGAATATACTGTAACATGATATAAAGCTGTAATCTGCTGTGTCTTACCTCTGAGTATGCTGGGTTTTCAAATGTTGTACTGGGTTTTAATTTTTTCTTAAAGAAGTTCCACTTGGACTCCTAAAAAATAAATAAGCAAATGAAAATTTAAAAACATTGTAAAAGATACACATTCTAGCTTTAAAATATTCACCTTTGCAAAATTTGCTTGTACCTTTGCTGTTGTCATGTGTTCATTTGGAGTATTTTTGATTTCGACTGCCTGCTGCTGTTCATTGTACATCGGATTTGCAAATACGTTTTCTGTTGAATCGCCATTTATATTTACAGTCACCTGTTTAAACAACAACAGCACTTTATTGTATTAAAGAGAGATATACTTCACTATGTGTCAGGTATGAGAGATTTACCTGTGTGGCATGTATAACTGCAGCATCAGCTGCTGTGCCTGTTGCAGTGGAATAAAGAGGATTCTCAAACGTGACAGGTTCTCTTCCAGCATCTGTAAAGTTTTCATTCTAATGAAAAAAAAGGGAATTAATACAAGCTCATTTGATATGCAAAATTCATATCTAAGGACACACTGATTCTGTCTTGGGCGGCACAGTGGTGTAGTTGTTAGCACGATCGCCTTACAGCAAGAAGGTCACAGGTTTGATTCCCGTGCAAGGGGTCCTTCTGTTTGTGTGTTCTTCCTGCGCTTGCGTGGGTTTACTGCGGATTCTTCAGGTTCCTCCCACAGTCCAAAAATGTACAATAGGTTGATTGGTAAATCAACTAAATTGCAAAGGTACAACCAATTTTTGCCCATAGGTGTGGAGTGAGTGTGTGTGGTTGTTCGCCTATGTGTGGCCTTGTGATAGACTGGTGATCTGTCCAGAGTGTACCCCTGCCTCATGCCCTATGTGCGCTGGGATAGGGAATAAGCAAGTGTAGAAAATAATTGCTTCTGTCTGCACAAATGTTTATAAAGCTTCTGGATAAATGACATGGAATGTTTTAGCTACCCAGAAAATTTTCTACCTGAAATAAATGCATAGAGGATTGAAAACTACAGTAATCTTAAAGTAAAGAGAATTTTAAAACTACTCCACCTAGTGTTAAAGTTACACAAAGTGTTTGAGGCTCACCAGCTGCATGGCTCTATCAATAAACGATACCCCAAGAGTCTGAGGATCCATGTTACTGCTGTCCCCTGTGCGGAAGGATACACCATTCCCTGCATCACTTAACTTGGCCAGGCTGCTCAGGCTGACACAGAGGGAGAGATAGTCAAAGGTCATAATAAGAAACTTTCTGCCAAATTCTCAGTTAGTAGCAATGGATTTGTTAAAAACAGAAGTTTATCTAATGCAGCAGAACATTAAATAACTAATTAAGGATAACACAAGCGTGTAAATCTTAAATGTAATGTAATACATACCTCGGTAGCTTAGGCATTGACGGGATGAGTGAGCCTGTGCGTTTGTAGTTCAGGAAAAGCCCAATGGCGAGAGCCCCACTCAAGAGAATAATAATTATTGCCAACAGCACAGCCACTGCTAAAAAGAGTACAAAGCGATATGTGTGACATTAGGTATTGTGTGTCAGGACTACACTCTGGTCAATTAAATGCTAATGTTATGCCTGTATTTTATTCACCACTGCGAATTCAGTATAAATTACACAGTAAGAGTATTAAGATAGACTTTTTGAAAGAGGACAGTAAAGGAGAACAATGAATTAAGATGTCAATGAATAATTAATCACAAATTCAGCAGCTTCCTTCATCAATGTGTTAAATGTGTTCTAAGAAAACTTCATCGCTGGTTTTATCTGGTTTGGAAAGTGAGACTAATCCTGTCACCTGTTGCAGCAGGTGCTCCTCGGGACTTTCCTATTTCACAGTGCCTTCCAGAATAACCATAAGGACACCTGTGGAGGGGCAAGAATATCATCAGATTGTAGCCAGAAACAAACATCAAGTTTTCCCCTGCTGGTTTTCTGCATTACAATCCCTCATCGAATAAACACAATTAAATTCAGTTCATTTATTCATTCATCTTCTTTACCTGCTTATTCCCTAAATCGGGTTTATGGGGGTCTGCTGGAGCCTATCCCAGCACATATAGGGCAAAAGCAGGAGTACACCCTGAAAAGGTCACCAGTCCATCGCAGGGCCACACATCCAACCACACACACACTCTTGCCCGAGAATCGCACCCGGGATCTTCTTGCTATGAGGTGACCATGCTAACCACTATGCCTTGTTTATTGTTGCATATTTCTTGTTATACTTACTTGCATTTCGGAAGGCCAGGCTTGTCAGTGGAGCAGGTTCCACTGTTAATACATCCACATTCAACCGGCATAGCGACCTCTGGTTGGCTGGCTATAAGTGCAGGACAACAAGGACAACATTACAAAGAAAATAATTCTTAAAAAAACAACAGTAACCACCATTAATGATATTAACAACAATACCAATTACTGTATCTAATTAACAAATCATGTGGCAGCTGTACAGTGAGTCATGTACGTAGTCATCTTCACAGATATTGATGAAAAAGGTTCAATTTATGTTTACACGAAGAAAGAAATGTGAGCTGATATCTTTAACCATGACCAAAATGAAGAATACAAAAGGCTATAATTAATGTTAAAAAAAGTTTTCAAAAACATCTCTAAAATATCCAGATTGAGCAGACCTGATACAACTGGCAAGGAAAAACTCCCTAGGAAGAAACCTTGAGAAAAACCAGACTTTGTCTATATTACGTACCAGCATCACACTCGTTTTTATTAAAGCTGATCGGGGAAGAGCCTTGTGGACAGGCACAGGAGTATCCACCAGGTCGCAGCAAACACAAGTGACTACACACACCTTTACAGGGGTTTAACACTGAAAAAAGAATGAGTATATTATCCTAAACATTAATGCAAACATACTTGCTGTTATCATTTACTGAGCATGTGTGGCTTACATGATCGATTATATCTGTGCTCATGATAGATGCGGACTTGAGTCAGCCAGGGGTTTATAGTCAACATCTTGACTTTATCCCCCCTTCCAAACTTGTCAGCCTTCCACACTTCACCCCTGACCTTTGTTGTCCAGTATACATGTCCTTCAAACACATCCAGACTGTAAGGGTTTCCAATATCTACAGACACATTCAGTGAAATTAATGCATTTAAGCAACAGAAAAGAGGTAACAGAAGTACAACTAATCTCTGAAATAACTCTATGTAATTTGTAGTCGTGTAACAATTGCACTGAACCTCCTGATACGACAATCTTCCTGTCCGTTCCATCTGGTTTCATTGACTCAATAATGTTCTCTTTTGAGTCACACCAATAAATCCTGTTTCCATTAAGGTAATCTAGGGTAAGTCCTGTAGGCCAGCCCAGATCTTCATCCAGTAGCACCTCTCTGTGCTGACCATCCATCCATGCTGCTTCAATCTTTGGTCGGCTACCCCAGTCAGTCCAGTACATCATACTGAATGACAAGAATAATAAAAAAAACACATAAATATTTTACCAGAAATACAGACATGGATGCTGAAATGTTACATAGGTAAGTATTGTATAGTAAATGCATAAAAATGAAATGCTAAATGTACCCAACAGCAGGATTGACAACAATTGCAGCTGGTTGATCCAGATCGGAAAATATTAACCACTTCCTGTACCGCCCATCCAGCTTTGCCACTTCAATACGATTGGTTCCAGCATCTGTCCAATAAATGTGTCTAAAATATAAAAGAAAACAGATGCAATCCAGTTAAGCAAGAGTCTTAATTCGAAATTTTATACAATGTTCATGCAAAATAACTCAATACATGCAAAATAACTCAATACACAAAAGGTAATGTACCGTCCAACCCAGTCCACAGCAATTCCATCCGGACTAGATATGTATCGAAGGTTAAGATCGACATCTTTCATCTGGGTACTTCCATGGTCATCAAATGTGGTCATATGTGCTCTCTTTATAGATCCAAACTGAGCACCATGACCTAAAACGGTCCAGTATACAATACCTGTGGGTAGATATAATGTTTATGAAAGATCTCCTAAAACATTCATAAACAACTGGCAGATAAGACAGCTACATTAAAGAGATATCCGACATAATAGGGCTTTATGAAACACATAAAGTAAAATAAAAGCTAACAAAATTTTATCTGCAATGGAGAATAATGATGTAAAGTGCATAGCTCGTCAATTAAATTCTATAATAATCAAACAATATCCATAATAAAAATGTGATGTTTTCTGTACCCTTTCCCAGATTTGTTCCTCTACACAATCCTGTCTCAGAGGTGTACAGAAAATTTCTTGGACGTTGTTTGTGCTCTGACATTCAATGCTAACTTTGGGACATTATATGGACAGGCATGTACCTTTACAAGTTAAGTTTAATTGACTGAATTGACTGGGCGGTGCAGTGGCGTATTGGTTAGCACTTCCGCCTCACAATAGGAACTTGCATGGGTTTCCTCTGCATACTCCGGTTTCCAAAAACATGTGCATTAGGTTGATTGTTTTTTTTTTAAATTGCTCATAGGCATGACTGCGTGTGTGCATGGCCCTGAGATGGACTGGCGACCTTTCTAGAATGTATCCCCTGCCTTTCGCCCTATGGGATAGGCCCCAGCAGACCCTTGTGACCCTGGGTTCGGGAATAAGCGGGTATAGAAGATGAATAAATGAATGGCTAAATTTAACACAGGTAGACTCTATTCATTTTTTAAAAACATCTTAAGGATAAAAATTCATTGATGTTGTCATTATAAAGCATTGTTTGTAGAATTTTTGAAAAAAGGATAAATTGAAATTAAGATGCAGCTGTAGCAAAACAAAATATGTAAACTGTTAAACTTTCCGTAAGCAAATTAGTATCTAGAGAGAATATGATCTTACTAAGCCCTTGGTCCTCTGGGTCCCAAATGTAGTCCAAAGCATGAATATGTTCAGCATTATCAATATAGTCTGCATACTGCTTAGACGACAGGTTATAGCGGCGGATACGGATATTATCAGGCAACAGTAGTACTGGAGGATTGCCTGTGACGAAAATGGACACTGCATTACAAAATAACATTTACAAAAGTTTAAAAAGGAAAAAAATAATATAATACAGCTGGTAGGTAATTCATATAACAATAAGTGAGCACTGGGAGCAGATTTAATCTAATCTCTAATCTCAAAACATCTTAACTGAAAGAATTAGGGATGCTGACAAAATGTAAAATCAAGTATTAACAATAGATAATTATTGTCTAGGAATTATTGTCTAAATATTGTCCAGGAAGCTAGAACTTAATTCATGTGTGTGTGTTACTTTATATAGTAACATACACACAGATATTGATGTAACTAAGTACCAATGTTGTGCTTGGACAAAAGGTACAAAATGCAACTTTACAGTGTGGCCAACAACCAGCAATCTTATTGTAAACTGGGTTTTATTTCTCTCAGCCCATTTACGCTAAACAATGATGCTATTGGTTGGATGTTAATTATCCATATTTAAAGGAAAGTAAATATCATGTAGTAACAGATATGAGGAGCAAAACAAAGTAAAAACAATTGCTTACCTTCAGCAGCGCATTCAGTCCCATGTTCCGGTCCCACAGAGCGGAATCCCTCAGCACAGAAGCACTCAAAACTACCCTTAGTGTTTTTGCACAGCTGGGGACAAGTGCCATAGAGATTACACTCATTCACATCTGTACAGAGACACATGGAAGCAAACATATTTTAGAGTTAGAAACTTCTCTACAAAAAATACAAACTTAAGAAGTTATCAAAGATATTATTCTAATATATATGAAGATGCTTTATTTCTAGTTATAATGTTGACAAAACACTGATTGCTCATGAGTGGGTAATGTATAGGAGCTCCGTTCAGGAGACTTTTTAGCAAATTATTCAACAGATTTTTCTGAGGTATTATATATCTAATAAAGCCTTATACAGAAGGATGTTATTTATGGCTAAATATAAACATATTTAAAGTGTTTAGTTAGCACTGTTGCCTCACAAGAAGAAGGTCCCGCAATGGGGCGGAGTCTGTGCGGAGTTTGTTCTCCCTGTGTTTACTCCGGGTACTCCCCCAGTTCAAAAACATGTACTTCAGGTCTCAACAGTCCATAGAAGTGATTGTGTGTGTGAGTGTGTGAGTGTGTGAGTGTGTGAGTGTGTGTGTGTGTGTGTGTGTGTGTGTGTGTGTGGCCCTGCGATGGACTAGTGACCTGTCCAAGGTGTACTTTTCCTGTCTTTTGCCCTTAGTGAGCTAAAATAAGAGGCTCAGCAGACCCCTGTGACCCCAAATTAGGTAATAAGTGGGCTAGAGGATGAATGAATAAAACTTCTACAACATTAGATTTTTATATGTTTCACCTTTTGCTTGTTTCAAGTATTAGAGAGGAAATAATAAATGTAAAAAAAAAAAATAAAAGTAATAAATGCTAACTTAATTTTATTATTTACAGTTGTTTTATGGCATTTGGCATGCACTTTTGCCCTTATCCAGAGCAACCTATATTTATCTTATTCAGACAACACAGGGATTTTAATGGTCATGATGTAGTTCATCACCCTAACTATTGAGTTATAACTTGCACTAATCACTGTTTGGGTATGAAAATAGCGCACATAAAATGTCTGATGTTCACAGGAAAACAAGCAGTATTTAAAAACTTATTCAGATAACTTCAAAACACAAATTAATTTTGTAATGTAGTAATCTTGATGAATTTGATGTTAAACAACTTTCGTTTAACGGAATAGGTTCATTGCGTATCCCTGCACAATTTCTCTCTGCATAATTTAAAATGGCTGTTAACATTAAACCCTAATACTAAAATAACTGTTTGGTTTTTTGTGTATCTGTATTTTTTGTGTATTTTAACTTTTTCAAGTAGCTTTTGTATGCTGACTTGAAATTAGTTTTTTGACTTAAGTATGTTTTGATTGCAGTATTGTACTTAACTACCTTTTAAATTGTATCTGTTACTGAGTAGAAATAAATTTAAAAAAATGTAAAATAATGCAAGGGAAAAAAAAAATTACACCCTGAAAACTACTGTACTATATCATCATTTCTAGTAAAAATAGCTGAATGTTACACTAAGTTAAAAAACAGATTATGCTCTACTCTGGGTGCGTTAGTGTGAACATGGATTCATTTACACACCTTCACAAGAGTTCCTGTTGTCCTCTTGGGCTTTGTATCCCTGTCTGCAGGAGCAGATAAAGCCTCCACCTGTCAACTCGGTGCAGTTATGTTCGCACAGATTCTCGCTGCAAGAGCGTCCATTTCCACTGTCTACGAATGAGAAAAAAATACAAACATATACATTAAATTTTAACAAATTATGAGATTTTGGTATTTTACAAATATGAACTAGGATGCTTGCAACATGATCACAACAGACATTACAACTAAAAATTAATTGTAATGCAAAGGTTTATTTAAAGTGTGTTTAATTAAAATTAATGTTACGTACTACAGCCCAACTCATCAGTCTGGTCTCCACAATCATCATAATCATCACAGACATACTGCAGAGGAATGCACTGGCTGTTCCCACATTTAAACTCATCAGCAGAACAGGGCCCATGAGTGGGAGTCAAGCCTAAAGGCAGAAGAGGTAATCATGTAGACCTATTACAAAAAACTCTGCTGCATAGACAAATGTAGATGCTATCTAAATGTAGATGTTTATATCAGCTTAAAGTCACATGCCATTGTCTAACACAAAATCAATTCTCTAGTTAAAAGCCCTCTCTTTTAACTAGAGAACTAGAAAAGTTTTCATTATCAACAACATCCAATAAAATCTATTTTACCTATTTTTATTAGATGATTAATTGTGAATTAATTTACAAAAGCATTTAGAGTACCAGCAAACATTAAAGATCACAAAATTTTTTTTAATTTTTATCTTAGTTTTAATTATTTTTATCTTATTATTTTTCTTTTACTTACAGTGCTCTTGCTTTTCATCTGTTCCATCTCCACAGTCATCTACCGAGTTGCAGAGTTCATGGCTGTAGATACAGCGGTTATTGTCACAGCGGAAGCGGAAAGGGGATTCACACGGTATATCCACTGAAAAAAATACAAAGCATTGTATGCAGATAAAAAATGTCCATTTTTTAACAGTCTGTAAAGTCCATAATTATATACACTATTTGGCAAATATTTGTGGACATTTTATAAATGCGGCTTAATCAAACTGTTGTGACAAACTTTGAGACACAAGGGTGTCTCTATATGCTATAGCAATACATTTTCCTGCACATGACAATGTACTTGTTCTAAGAGTTGAGTAAAAAAAAACTGTAATCTGCACAAAGCAATGATTTTAATCCAACTAAATACATCCTGATCTTTTCCAGTCAAAAATACTATTTATAGCCAAATAAGCAAATTACCACAGTTACACTTATATCTATGGAAAATATATCTGGAAAATGCTGTTCAGAAAACATAGGGAGGTTGTCCCAATACTTTTGTATTGTATTGTATCAGTGCATATAGTCTCACAGCAGAGATGCAACTCTTCATCTGATCCATCTCCACAGTCGTTGTCTCCATCACATTTCCAGTGCTGCTGGACGCATACATGATTTTTGCACTCGAACAGGAAGGGAGGACAGTAGGTGCCATTTGGATAACGTGTTGCTGCAAAGGACAAAGACAATTTTAATATCTATCTATATGCCTCTCTTCCTCTTCTTTCTCTTTCTCTCTCTCTCCTTCTCTCTTTCTCTTCCTCTCTCTCCCTCTCTCTCTCTCTCTCCCTCTCTTTCTCTCTCTCTCTCTCTCTCTCTCTCTCT
>JAOTQW010000038.1:9806835-9823009 GCA_026260075.1 Sisor rabdophorus | reverse complement strand
GACCCCCGTGACCCCAGAAAGTTTGGGAATAAGCGGGTATAGAAGATGAATGAATTCAAAACTAACACAAACCTGCTGCCCAGTCCACAGCGATTCCTCGAATCCCATTGCGTCCAATTCCAGAAGTAACAATATTACGGAATCCAGATCCATCTGGCTTTATCCTGCGGATACCATTCTGAGAGGCAACAGTACTGCTAAAGTCACACCAGTACAAGAACCCAGAGCGCATGTGCACATCCACGTGCAGAACATTTCGGCCTGTGAGACAAACACATGGACACCAATTCCCTGGCTAAATATAAAAATTTGTAGCAAACAATCAGTGACAACTTCAGTATCCCTATAATGTAATGGAATTTTCTGATATTTATGCCATCTACTGACTGTTGATTATCACCTTTTAAAAAAGGGGAACAATAATGATAAATAATGCTCTAAAAACTTATCTGAAAACAATAGTGCAGCAATAAAGATTTTTTTTTATAAACACTGTATGTTTTCCGATGTGCACTTATTATGTAAAACCCAACCTCGTCCTGCCACCGGCACCATGGCCTCAGAATGATCTTCTCCCTCAAGACTGAATCCCTTGATGGCAGTAAGCATCGAGATGACAACATAGGACTGATATGGAGCACAGGTCCTGTTATCAGCATTAAGTCTGAAGCCTGTAGCACAGGCACAGGAGAACAGGCTGCCGGGTCGGGGTAGACAGAGCTGCTCACATGCACCAACGTTATTACTACAGCCATTAGAGGAGCTAACAGAGGCTAGAGACAGAAAAAAAACCCAGGTTGTTAAGTTTTTTTAAATGTTTACTAGTGGTACTGCAGTTTAAACCCCATAAAACTATCACTAATCACAAATGCTAGTGTTGAATGCGTCTTGCTTACTTTCTCTGCTATGAACTTTAAGAACTCTGAGTCCAGGCACATTGTTTCTCAGCACAACTCTGCTGGATCCAGTAGCTTTATCCACACGTTCAATCACCTCAAAGTCTCTATCAGTGAAGTAGAGGTAGGGCCCATGGACAGCCACACCCCATGGGTGAGACAAGCCATTAACCACTGTGATACGGTTTGAACCATTGGGATCTCCTCTTTCAATCTGATTTTAACAGGGCAATAGAAGGAATGCAGATATATTTTACACTAATAAATAACAAAAAGAATGTGTCAAAATATGAATAAACAATGTAGCTCACCACTCCAGTCCCTGTTACAGCCCAATAAAGTTTGTTCTCTTTGATGTCTATAGTGATAAACTCTACATGTTCCAAGTTGTTGGTGAAGAGTACAACAGCATTAGACCCGTCCATGTCTGCACACGCCACCTTGGCTGGAATGCCACTCTCAGTCCCTTGATCTGTCCAGTACATTTTCCTGAAATACATGCTTTAGCTATGGAGTTTGTCTTAGCTACATGCAACATAAGGAATCGAGGTATTAAAACACTACACTAAGCATATTATGTTTTGGTGTCACTTCACTGTTACAGTGTTTGCACTTAGTGCTATGTTCTAGCAGCCTCTGTGTACTGGGTGTGTTTGTGAGCACATGGCAAGAAGTCAGACTAACTTGGCAGACTTTATGGCAAGGTGCAGCTTAACTGGGCCTTACCCACGTGCCGGGTCCACTGCTATGCCAACCGGTGAGCCTGCACCGGTCGGGGTGCCATTGTTGGTAATAAGTGTTTTTCTGTACTGGACCTCTCCTTTTAGCCTCAGAACCTGCATAAATAAAAAATATGCAAGTAGTTACCAGTAAAAAATTTAAATAATGAAATGATAGCAATTTTTTTTTATGATATATCTAGGCAAGACTGTAAGATGATGAACCTCTATGGATTGTGAGGATGGGTTGGTGTAGTACAAGTTTTGACTCATCCAATCAAGGGCCAAACCGACTGGAGACCCCAGAATGGCTGCTGGGGCAAATTCACTCCTGTTAGTGCCATCTGACTTTACTCTATGGATCTCACCCTGCATCGACAAAGTGTTAATTTTTATGTTTCAGATAATAAAAAAATAATTAATTTGATTCATTAGAATGATTTTATAAGCTAGGCAAACATTTTAACTACAGTATAAATAGGATTACTTATTATTAGTCTAAAATAAAGGGTCAGTTGATGAAGCAGGCAAGAGGCTGACTGGCTGCTATTACTGTGACCTTGAAAGCAGAAAAATTTTTATGGTGATACTCTCAACCACTTCTGTATTTTCCCTTATTATTATATATTTCCAAATGCACTAGATCATCCATGTCTCTTTAAATTTAACTTGTAATCTGATTTGAAAATTGGAAATTAGATTAGAACTTACAGGGTGCTCAACCCAGTAGATCATCTGCTCGGTATCATCAAAATCGACATCATATCCATTCTGCAGGCCAGCGATTGGAACCATGGCATCATTGCTTTTTTCATTAGGGTTGAGAGAAATACCATAAATAATGCTGTCCCTAACAACCACCAGGAAAGGATCATCCACTGTAAAATAATATTATGTACATGTCAAAGTATATAGCATTCTATTAAATATTAAAATTACACAAAGTGACAGCTCTGTTAACCCCATAAAAATACACAATTATTATTAGACTTAAAATGTTGACAAAATCATAATGTAATAATATCAATAATTACTGTAGTATAATTGCTGTCAGAATGAGCTGGCTAGTAAAAATGTGTTGAAAGCTCTGCTCTGAGGGCACATTATGCTGTATCATTAGAGATTACAATCAGCAGGCACTCACTCATTTTTCATCTAAGATCATCATTCATCTTTTAGAGCAAAAAGTGCTTGACATTGCTGACACAATTTGAAACTTGAGAGTGGCTGAAATGTTGCCATCAAGAGAAACTATTTGGTTTAAGATTAAAGCTCCAACATAAGTAAAAGATATTTACTTTAACAGAAAAGTTGCCTTTAGAGAGGGGGCACATTGACAATGGGATGCTGTTGACAAGATCCGTGTTTCATGAAATACATATCCAATGTCTTTTATGACTAGTACTTTGTTTTATGAGGGATGAGAGGATTATCAGGTTTTTTTCACCAGAATCAAAAGTCTTCAAAAGTGCAAGATCATAAACACATTTGAGCCCACTTATACACACATGTGCACTAAGCTTGGACATCCCTTATTGCTCCCAGTTACTTACAATACATTATCCAAATAAAGTGAATCAATAAAAAGTGCAGAAAATAGCACACGTTTTTTTGGAATAATAATACTGAATTAGAATTATATTACAAGTTCATTCATTCATTAATTCATTTATTCATCTTCCATACCTGCTTATTCCCGGTCACAGGGTTTGCTGGAGCCTATCCCAGAGCACATTGGGCAATAGACAGGGAAATACACCCTGGACAGATCACCAGACCATCGCAGGGCCACACCCACACAACCACATGCACTCACACCTGTGGGCAATTTAGAATCACCAATCAACCTAACATGTTTTTGGACTGTGGGAGGAAACCTGAGTACCCGGAGGAAACCCACCCAAGCGCGGGGAGAACATACAAACTCCACACAGAAAGACCCCGTGCCCAGAATTCAAACCCAGGACCTTCTTGTTGTGAGGCAACCGTGCTTACCAAAACGCCACCCGCACCACCCAGCATTAGGTTATTTCTATGTTTAGGGTTCTCTGAAACAGCAGTATATAACAAAGGAATCATGTTGCTTGTTACACACACACAGGGGAAGTTGGTTTCTGTAAAACTTGTGTGGAATACCTTTAGCACAGGTGAGCTGGTCATTTGCTAGTGTCCAGCCCGAAGGACAAGCACAAGAGTAAAACCTGGGACCAACCGCAGACAGAAGGCAAATATGTGTACAGGGGTTTAATGCACATGGATTATCACCTACAGAAAAATAGGAAGCAAAACCAGATAATACCAGTAACAGGTAATTGTGATATAGAGAAAATCTGTCACAATGGTGGAGATGTACCTGCTGGCTGTCTGACTGGGTGCATTGCCACCAGACCCATGGGTTGAGGGACATTATACAACATCACTGTCTGGTTCTCTCCGTGCCACTTGTTGGCTCGGATCACACGATTGATGTATCTGTCAGTCCAATACACAAAATCCTCAAAAATAGTAATTGCATGTGGATGTTGTAGTACCTTTTGATTGAGAGATAAAAGGTACATTTTACTTACATGTATTGTGGTCTAAAATAGTTACACAAACAATTGTAACACTGATGGTAAGCGATTTTCTTACCAGATCACTGGCTAAAACTTGTTTACGATTGTTTCCCTCATAATCACAGTAGTCAATGAAATCCAGGTAGGCATCTGCAAAGTAGAGTAGATTGTTGGGGTAGTCTATGGTCAGGCCATTGGGCCAGTAAAGCTTGGTGGTAATGATGGTTGTCCTTTGCTTGCCATCCATGCTGGCTCTCTCAATGCGAGGGTTTCTTCCCCAGTCTGTCCAGAACATAAGGTGAAAACTGAAACAAAAAGTAATGCTGAGAGTTAGATTTCACTAACAATTATTATCTAAATATTAATTTTCTTTTACTTTTATAAGCTAAAGTATGAAACAATGCACAATACTGGCATGTGTATTAGTGCACTTACCCGTTTCTGGGGTCTAGCACAAGGCCTCTAGGATTAGTGACATTTTCACTGAGGAGCACTGCTCTATGGGAGCCATCCAGTTTGGCCACTTCTATGGTCTCAAGGATGTAGTCTGTCCAGTATAAGTTTCTTCCCACCCAATCAACTGCAATACTCTCAGTGACTGTCACACCACTGTCAAAGATCTGAAAGTATAATACTGTTAGTAACATAATGTCTTGTGAGCTAAACAACCAAATATCCTGAATTTGTAATGCATGTGTAGCTTTACTGAAAAAGATCTGAGTCATTACCACTGTTCTATCACTTCCATTTTTATGTGCACTCCATATCCTGTCCTGGGTAGTGTCTGACCAATAGACACGGTCTGTTACAGAATCAAAATCCACTGCCACAATGTTCCGACCATCTCGTACAAGAGACCGCACAACATTTGGCTGTGAGAAGATGTCATCAGTTATTATCTGATTACGACTGGCCACTAGCAGAATGGCCTCCCGAGATCCTGTCAGATTAAGAAAAAAACAATGCTGTGATGCCAAAAAATTTGCAAATCCACATTTTTAGCATGCTCTTGGTCTATCAGTCAAAGAGTAGATTAAAAAAAGTTATAAAACCCTAGACAGCTTAAGAGTAGCACAGAAGGGAGCTCTGTACTAGAATTCTGTTTAAAAAAATTAAAGTATATCAAATGTCAGCATTCTTTAGCAGGTTATCTCTCTGCTCGATGGTTCTATGTCAGAAGCTTATAAACAAGCCTTTGTCCTGTGATTTAGGCCTAATTACCCCATCTGAACGTTTTTGACTGACATATATGTTATTTTTCTTATCTGCAGTAATATGATCAGAGGCCAGTAAGAACTACACAAGAGAAAACGCAGCTCCTCTAATTTTAGTCCTACTATCATCCAAATTCTAGAGCTACAAGCATGGGTTATTTCATGTCAAATGATAAAATATGAAATTATAAAATATTAATGTGTGTACTTCTGCCTCTCTTTCTATGTGTTATTTGTGTGTTGAAGAATAAATTTGTCCTATAGAGATACATACCTGAGGCTTTGCAGGTTCGTCCATCCCCTTCAAGTGTGTATTCATTTTGGCAGTGACAGCGGAAGGAGCCTCGTTCATTAAAACAATGCTGGCTGCATAGACCAGGGGGATCACATTCGTCTATGTCCTCACATGTCTTTGAGTCATTGCTTAACTGATAGCCCACAGGACATGTGCATTGTGCCCCAAAAGGACCCTGAATACAGCCATGTGTACAGCCTGCATTGTTGTCTGAGCAAATTTCTTGGTCTAAAAAATGCAGCAAAAATGTCATTGCTATATTAGTTTTATCGTTTGCTTGACTTTATTATCATTTATATTTATACATATATTTATCATGCATAAAATGCATGTATAGAAAATGATACAGTGTTAGAAACTATAAGAAATAGTGTTACACACTGCACTAAACATTTTACATTTCAGCATCAAACACTCTTTAAATAGATTGGTCGATTGGTCAGCTAATTAAGAAGTACAGTGAAACAGACACTGGGGTAAATCGGCGATGCATGCAGTGGATTGTGGGTGATTAAAAATTTGGCCTACCTGGTAAACGTTCATCTGAAAGCAGTGAGGAAAACATGGAAAAGGGATATCACTGATAACAATTAAGCAATCAAAACCACACATGCATGATTTGATACATATGATTTGACATATCATATATTCAAGTTTGAAATAAATTTTTTAATAATTTAAATCATTTTCATTATTTCATTATTTTCATCATTTTATTTGCATAATTTAAGTCCTCTCTAATTTAATATTAGAAATTTAAATTTAAAATCACCTAATGTAGCTAATGTAATGTTAACCTAATGTATGTTTTTGGACTGTGGGAGGAAACCAGTGAACCCAAAGGAAACCCACACAAGTTTTTCAGGACCTTCTTACTTGAGAGACCGTGCTAACCCCAATGCCACTGCGCCACCCTCTTACATTTCTTATAAATATTTCTTATATCTTTTTATGTGGAAACTTTATGTAAATGAAACTTCTCTACAATGTAAAGTAGTAACTGTACAGCTTGTGCAACAGTGAAAAATTGCTTTCACATCAACCCCGGCATTAAACCCCGGCAACAAAAGAGAGTACACTTCTAAGAGGAAATGTCCAAATTGCAATATCCATGTAGACATTTTTCCTCCCTATTGTCCTGAAACTCGTTAGTGTTAAAAGGTCTCAGGTGTGACTAAGGAGCAGGTACGTTAAATTTGGTGTCATTGCTCACACTCTCTCATACTGGTCATTGGACGTTCAACATGGTACCTCATGGCAAAGAAAAAAAAAGAATTGTTGCTCTATACAAAGGTTACAAGAAGATTGCCAAGACCCTGAAACTGAGCTGCAGAACGGTGGCCAAGACCATACAGCGTTTTAACAGGACAGGTTGCACTCAGAACAGGGCTCACCATAGTCGACCAAAGAAGTTGAATGCACAAGCTTAGCATCTTATCCAAAGGCTGTCTTTGGGAAATAGATGTATGAGTGTTGCCAGAAGTTGAAAGGGGGGGGGTTGGGGTCAGTCTGTGAGTGCTCAGGCCATACACCGCACACTGCATCAAATTGGTCTGCATGGCTGTCATTCCAGAAGGAAGTCTCTTCGGTGATGCACAAGCTTCAAACAACCAGTATGCTAAAGACAGGTAGGCTAAGGACAAGGATTAATTATGAGTTCTGCCTGCACTGAGGAACTACACTTTATTAAGGAAACCATGAATGCCAACATGTATTGTGACATACTAAAACAGAGCATGACCCCGTCCCCTAGGAGACTGGGTCGCAGAGCAGTATTTTAACATAATAACAACCCCCAAACAAACTTCTAAGACAACCACTGCCTTGCTAAAGAAGCTGAGGGTAAAGGTAATGGACTAACTAAGCATGTCTGCAGAGCTTAACTCTATTGAGCATCTGTGGGGCATCCTCAGTAGGAAAGTGCAAGGACTCCGACATCCACTAGCTCTATGTCATCATGGAAGAGTGGAGAAGGATTCCAGTGAAGCTCTGGTAAACTCCATGTCAAAGAGGGTAAAGGCAGTGCTGGTAAATTATAGTGGCCATACAAAATATTGACCTTTTTGGACTCAATTTGGACATTTCCTCTTAGGCGTGTACTCACTTCTGTTGCCAGGGGTTTAAACGTTAATGGCTACTACTTTACATTGTAGCAGAGTTTCTTTTCTTTATATTTTAACACAAAAGATACAAGAAATGTTTACAAGAAATGTAAGGGGTGTAGTTGCACCATATAAGCTGCAGCCAACAGCCTTTCTATAAGTTAATAACAATAACGTTATAATGGCATCAGTTATATATTAATCTTAAACCTTATTATTCAGTTTTATTATGAATAATTCAATAACAATAGGAAATCAACAGTGGTCAAAGAATGGATTCACCATTAAGAGTTCAAAGAGTTACAAACACTTGGTGAAGTAAGTAGAGCAGGATAAACAGTTTGAACAGATAAAAGTGTAAACAAACTATACAATATCTGCAACTACCATACTATGTTTGCTACTATATAATCTAAAACATACGAGAGGTCAGAGAAAATAATGACTTAATGACTTACTGCAAAGTGGGGACTCGTCAGCTCCATTCGGGCAGTCGGGTGTGTTATCACATACTTTGCTGATGTTGATACACACCGTGTGGCCAGGACACTGAAACTGCCAGCTAGGGCAGCGGAATGGTGGAGTAGGGCAGTCATGCTCATCACTGCCATCACGGCAGTCATTATCCCCATCACACAGCCAGCTGCGAAACACACAATTGCCGTTGTCACAGCGGAAGAGTGAGGTAGGGCATGTGCGTGGGGGACACCCGTGATGCTCATCTGAGCCGTCCTCACAGTCTGCGTGACCATCACACTCCCATGCAGAGGGCAAGCAGGTTCCATCTGACTGGCACTGGAACTCGCTCTCATGGTGGCACATACCTGGTGGTCTGGTGGCTACAAAGTCAGATATTAAAATCATCTAAACTTAAAGATTATTAGACTTTTGATTATCTTTGTAATATGAGCATTCTAAACTTACGGCAGCCAGATTCATCAGAGCGATCATTGCAATCATAAACCCCATCACAACGGTAGTAGGAATTTACGCACTGGTGACCGTTGGCACACTTGAACTCATAGCCAGTACAATTGTAAACTGCAGCATTAAATAATAAGTAAATAATTCACAATATTTTTAAATGAATGCATTGCTTCTCTAATGGAGAAAGAATTAAGACTTTACAACATTATGTGTACGAGAATCACCCTTACCACAACCCTGCTCATCTGCCCCATTCATACAGTCCCTGTCGCCATCACACACATAGGCTGGATCAATACAGCGGTGATCAGGACACTGAAACTGACCTGGGTGACATGTGCCTATACCATCTACCAATTAGAAAGCAGAATGATCATAAACTGAAAAAGTATTTAGGGTAGACATAAACCAGCAAAAATAAACACTCCAAAGATTTTTTACCACAGTTGGCTTCATCGGAGCCATCACCACAGTCATTATCTGTGTCACAGAGCCAAGTGCGCGGAATGCACCAGTGGTTGGCACAACTGAACTGGTCAGCTTGACATGTTCCTGGGGTCTGAGAAGGACAGTCTCTTTCATCACTGCCATCAAAACAGTCATTGTGCCCATCACATCGCCAGTTCCTGGGCACACAGCGCTGGTTGGCACAGGTGAAAGCAGAGGAGGAGCAGGTATTGTCTAAAGTGTAGATTTAAAAAAATAATAATTCAGAATTTGAAAGAGGCCAATAAATGTGTTTAAACCAAATGCTTCTAAATGTATAGAAAAGTAGATTGAATTTATTACTGTTAGTTCCACAGTTGGCCTCGTCACTGTTGTCATAGCAGTCGTTTACACCATCGCACTGGTAGCTGGCTGGGACGCACTTTCCATTGGAGCAGGAGAATGAGTTAGAGCCACACTGCAGTGTAGGTGGCTCACTGGATGGATCATCCACACAGGTCTGTTGATTGGGTGCAAGCTTCATGCCGTAAGGGCATCCACACACACGCTGGGAGTAAGGTGCAGGAAAGCAAAAGTGACTACAGTCTCCATTAGGATTCGATGGTCTGTTGCAGAAGTTGGAACCTATTTGAAAATGAGGAACAATTTGTAAATTGGTTAAATTATTTTATATAATAATAATTAATATTGATATCTATAAAAGAGCCTGCGTGGTGGCGTTTGCCTCTTGGCAAGAAGGTTCTGGGTTTAATTCCCAGGCAAGGGGGCTTTTTGTGCATGTTTACATGTTCTCTCCACGCTTGCATGGGTTTCCTCCCACAGTCTAAAAACATGCACATCAGGTTGATTGATGATTCTAAATTACCCATAGGAGTGAATGTAAGTGTGGCTGTTGGTTTGTCTATATGTGGCCCAGCAATAAACTGCCGACCTGTCCAAGGTTTACCCTTGCCTTCCACTCAATGTGCGCTGGGAAAGGCTTCGGCAGACTAGATTGACCTCGAATTAGGGAAAAAGTGGGTATAAAAGTTAAATGAATAAATGATACACTTTATTTGTCACCTGAATAGGCACCCTTTGAAGATATTTAAGTATTAAATATATAGCAGGGAAAAAACAAACAAAAGAAAGCAAGTGATGTGGAGTCGATAGGCTACCCACCAGTCTGCAAGTCGGCATTAAAAGATTTGACATGCATAATATGGCTGATTCCTCGCCGGATAACCGTCATCTCGCCACCATCTGTTTTTCTAACACGGACTATTCCGCCAAGTCGCCAATCCGTGAAGTATGCAAAACCTACAACAGTAGGTTAATGTAAACACAACACATCGTTTTCTAAGTGTGGCAATAAAATTATTATTGAAATATACTAATTGAAAATTGAAGTCCTCTTCTTTTTCAGATTGGAAACACAACCACATAAAATATGCATGACTATAACATGCATATATTGAAACTAAAATTACTAATACTTACCACCATAAATAGTAAGTCCAAATGGATGAGATATCTGTGTAATCCGATCCAATGACAATCTGTTCTGCCCATCAAAAGTACTGTGCTCGATCTTATCAAAAAAAGCATCAACCCAGTACAAACGCATGGAGCTATAGAGTAACAATAGAACAATGAGAGGGAATAGAAACAGTTTGATACAGCTTTTCATTAAAGTTCAAACAAGTAGGATTAGGGGAGCTTAAGTTGCTGTAGAGATAAGATAACTTTTAATTGAGCTAACATTAAAAATCCAACTTATCCCATAGTAAACATTTTAAATGAGAATGAAGACCTATACATAATTATGCAGAAAGCAGATACATTACATTTCCCATAGTAAAACACTGTATTAGTTTATTTTTTATTAGCTATTAGGATGTTTGGCTTACCTCCAGTCTATGGCAAGGCCATTAGGCCAGCCCAGTGTAGTGTTAACAATCGGCTGGGCATGAGACCCATCACACCAAGATCGCATGATTTTGGCCGGGCGGTACCAGTCGGTCCAGAAAATAAAGCTATCATAAACATACATTCACATGCTTTAACAAATTGTGTAAATACCACACCCTCTTTCAGCAATAATCAAAACCACATACATTTTTGTAATTTAAAAAGTATCAACAGTTTATTCAGGAACACTGTCGGGTTGTCTTTCTTAAGCCAAGTTCTTGAAAAGGCACCAAAATACCAGCCTTCATGCAGCACTAATCTCGTCTCCTGGGCTCTGAGTACTTATGAGTTTGAAGCTATTGAAAATGTCCCACTAGCAGTGTATAAAGACTCCCTTTATCTGCTCTGGGTTTAAACTATGAACAGTGTGTGAATGGCTGAGCAACTTCTGCATTATGGTAGGTGTGACTGGATAAAAGTGTCCAGCTTGCTAATGCTTTTTCATGCTCTTTAGGAAACCTAAGGTGAAAGTGAGGCCCCTTGAGCCTTGTTCCAGGTTTGGTCCTGCTCAATGACTCGTGGTTTTTCCTTAATGTTAAGTAAAACATGACTTTGATTTCCCACAAAAGATGTGCAATGTGCAAATTAAGACATTTCAGAAAATAATGTTCATATCAAGATAATAATTGCCAGCACTGAAAATACAATAAATATTAAATGATATTGCCATGCAGATATTCCGTACTGTCTGTTACTTAAAGTCGGTTTAACTTACCCGACTATTGGATGCACCACTATAGATCTAGGATTGTTCAGGTTACGGATGATGGCTCTTCTGGATTTATCAGCTACTTTCAAAACTGAAATACTCCGATAGCGTGGGTCTGTCCAGTACAGGTTTTTTGATATCCAGTCATAAGCCAGATCCTCTACACCCTCCACACGATTGGCTGCAAGCACCTCCCTACCTGTTGGGATAAAAAGTTGGTTAATAATAAATATACATTCAATAAAATTTGTGGCAAACTAGAAATATCTGGCAATGGGGTATAAAAAGCCCCCTGATCAAAATTCTCACAAAAATTGTTGAAATAACAAAAAATGCAAATGTTTAGGTTATTGCTCTCTGGCAACCCAGGTTCAATTCCCAGCTAGGGTCCCTTCTGATTCCACCTATCTTTCTATCTCACCGATTTTATCATTTAGTTTTAGATCAATAATGCAAAAAATTCCCCCAAAATATGTTTAAATAAATAAAGTAAAATAAGAAGTCTTACATTTTTCTATTACATGCTACATAACTATAATTGTACTACAACTACATGTTATATATAAAGCAATTATAGTTAGGTAGTATAGTATAATAATTCTAGATGTGATTTATAACAGGAGCCTTCATAATATGCAGCTAAGATGGCCAGATAAGGAATTTTAAAGAAAATTTACAATTTGTACCGCAAACAACAGTTAACAACGATTGTTCAACACACATGGATTGGCGACCTGTCCAGGTTGCACCACTGCCTCTCACCGAATGTGTGCTGGGATAGGCTCCAGTTCGGCAATAAGCCAGTATAGAAGATGAATGAATGAATGAATGTTCAACACACAGGGCAAATATCAACTATTTCAAGATAACACTTACCAGTCCCATCAATTTTCTGCTTAAAAATTATATCTTTGGCGGTATCAGAGAAAAATATCGAACTGTCCTCTGCACAGAAGTCCACACCAACAAAAAATGATGGTGTGCCAGTGACGGGAAGAATGATGTCCTCCTGAGATGAGAGGTTAAATGGAATTCCTCTCACTGCCAGTTGACTGGAGAAGAGCAAGAACCTCTTCACAGCTACAACATAAAGCATACAGCTATGTATTTTAGAGAATAAAAGTTCCAAGAATAAAAAGTGCTGCTTTTAAAATAAACAGAAATTCTCTTCACTTACTTATCAAGATATTCATTTATTAAATATCCTTATGTTTGTTTCAGTCAATAAATAATATCACACTGATAGTTCATAAATAATAAAGCAGTGAGCAGTGTACTCATATTAACACATTAAAAGATCAAAAGCGAAGAAAAAGGCAGACAATTATTCTTTCCACGTACCCACACATCTCTTGCCATCAGAGTGTAGGTCATAGCCCATGCGGCAACGGCATCGATATCCCAGCCCGCTGTTATCTGTCCTGTGACTTAGCACACAGATCTGCTCACAGCCACTTAGTTCCGTCCCGCATGGGTTACTTACTGTCAGCAACATACACAAATACATCACAAACTTTTTCTAGCAAAACTGTTACTTTTAATGTTGACAATAAAGATTTTTGTTTTATAAATCTTAACAGGCCCCCAAACATCACAGACCTTGCATCCAATCACCAATAACTTTATTAACTTAATAATTGGCTTACTATAGGGTTGCCTGAAGGGATGAACCACAGCTACCCCATATGGTGTTTGAGTAGTTGAGTAGAGAACCTGTGGGTCGTTTTCAGTGAATTTGTTTGCTTTCATGACAGCCATCTTGGTCCAATCAGTGTAGTAGACAGAGTGTTCAAACAGACTTATGCCAAATGGGTGAGGAATCAACGAACCGCCATGCACCACTGTTTTCCTACAAAGAATTTCCCCAGACATGGAAGACACAAAAGACACTATATTATGTTTCTAACAACTTCACTGTTACTAACATAGTATTCGACATACAGTAGAATCCAGAGTCTAAATGCACATTGAATGCAGTGTTTAAACGTTTCAAAGCTTTTTAATTGGACAAATCTTACACATGCTTCAAAATTTCTGTTGGATCATATATTTATTTCACTTGTTGTAAATAAGTAATAAGAAGAATACTTTTTCTAGAATAAAAATTTATATCAATAATATTTGTGATGAAAATTAATCAATTTTTTACAAAGTTCTCTGTAACAAAGCAACTTGAAGATAGTAGTCTAGATTTGGCCTAAGCTAAGTAAGTCCATTGAAGAAACTAGAAATACCTTAGCACAACATAATTCAGTTAATTTGAATGTAATTTTTTAACAAATTTCTAGTTTTACATAAGGTGGTACGGTATTTTATTGCCTTCTTATGTTATTAAAGTACACAGTACAAGTCTTGGTAAATGCTTTGCTTTTGGTTTTTGCTTTGCTTTAGATTAAACCCATCTGTTCAGAGTCTAGTTCAGCTGCTTATACTAACCTATTAATCTTCTATAAACATTAAAAATAAGGAATAAAATAATTTGTCTAAGAACATAAAACTATTATTAAGTCAATAACATCTAATTGCATGCAACGTAACCTTATTTGCATACCTGTGCAGCCCATCATATGTCGTAGTTTCTATGTAGTCATACCGACTGTCCACCCAATACACCCTCTTGGCATCAATGTCCAGCGTGATTCCAGCAGGCCAACCCAGCTTAGACCTGATGACACCGTAGCGGTTGGTACCATCCATGTAGGCTCTCTCCAGGCCAGGCTCTCCATTAAGAGTGTCCCAGTCAGAGAAGAATAGATATCTAAACCCCAACATATGGATTATAATTTTAGGATCCTCTTTTATCTCAGGATATACTGTATGATGAATACAAAAGGCAATGAAAGTCCAAAGTAGAAGAACCCTATATACAGTAGAACCCATATACAGTAATTGTGAGTCGAAAAATATATACTTGATCTATAAAGCTATACTTAATCTAAAGTCCCGGGTTCTAACAAAATTTGTATATTTTGGATTATTTGTGTGTTTACTCTGGGTTTTCCCGTTTCCTCCCACAGTCTAAAACATGTGCATTAGGTTGTGGGGTGACCCTTAATTGCCCATAGGTGTGGGTGTGGGTGTGTGTGGTTGTTCGTTGTTCGTTGTTGCAGGTTGGCACTGCAATAAACTGGTACCCTATGCAGGGTGTACTCCTGCCCCTCACCCTATTTGGGCCATAAATCACATGAATGAATACATAAAGCAAATAAATAACTTTTGCAATGAAATTGTAGCTAAATTTGTTCTGCCCCTATTTTATATTATGTTTCAGTAAATCTGTTTTTTTATTACTTCCACCGTAAGAAGCCACCACCTGGATTTAAATAATAATTAAGATATAGGTATGAGTAGCTTAAAAGTAGGTGAATTGAAAATAGGTGAAAAAATAGATGATTACTGCATGGGTGATTATGTTTCAGATGACAGCAAGTTATTTAACCCTAGCTTCTAATTTCTTAAACAACCATGGTGGAAGAGACATTATGTGGTTGCAAAAAAGACATTCGTCTGTTTGAGAAGGATTGCTGGCATGAATTAAGCAAAAAGCACATCTGAGGAAATTGCTAAGACTACTGAAATAAGTGTCTAACACAGTTAGTAAGAAACCATCATCTTTGAGGAAGAAATGCTCCCAGAAAAAAAAAATTTGATGCAATCATTTATTAATTCTTCTATTTAAAAAACTGTAAAACTCACATCTTTGTTTAAAAGTGAAAGTAAAATTATTTCCACATGCACAGTGTAAAGGGTCCTCCACAAATTTGAGACTCAAATGCTGTGTAGTTTTAAGAAAGCCACTTATCAGTGAGCCTGATCGACTCAATGAAACAATAGAAGAAGTTATGTGATTTGAAAAGTCAAGATTTACCCTGTTCCAGAGTAATGTGTGATGATGGAAGCATAAAGTGATACATTTATTATGCCCTGTGCCTACCATAACACTGTGGGCACAGTGCTATGATCTGTGGTTGCTGCAGTAGGTCAGGTTTAAGTTTAGCAATATTATTTGCCTAATAAAAGTTGGTCAGTTTTTCCTCCAAGGTAACAATACCAGAATTCATCAGGCTCAAATTGTGATTTAGGGAACATGGGACAATATTTCAGATCTTACACCTGGTGAGAATCTATATGATGCACTGTGTGGGAGTAACTCTTCCATTATCAATGTAGACTGGCCCCAAACAATTTAAAAGCGTGTTTAAAAAGTAAAATGATCATTTAAATCTAAGTTTAATAAACAGTTTAATCTTCTTCTTCTCCTTTTAGGGCTGCTCCCATTTAGGGGTCGCCACAGCGAATCACCTTTCTCCACCTAGCCCTATTCTCTATATCCTTCTCACTCACACCCACTAACTTCATG
>JAOTQW010000038.1:9699848-9714717 GCA_026260075.1 Sisor rabdophorus | reverse complement strand
CAGGACCTTCTTGTTGTGAGGCGACGGTGCTAACCACTGCGCCACCGCGCCGCCACTGGTTGAACAAACAATTTATAATAAGGAATCAGAAGCATAAACGTTTTGAAGGAATACTGAGATAGTGTAAATGAGAATGAGATAAGAATGTTAGATTTTTTTTCCTTTATTTTCTATTTAACATGAGGACAAGAAGACCTAAACGGAACCAAAATATCGTATTATTAAATATTCCCGTGAACCGAAATACTTTATGCACACAAATAATAAAAAATATAAATCAATGCCAGACCACAACCGTTGGTAAAATTTGCTTTTGAAATGGGCACAAAACCACAAGCTTCTTTTTGGCAAATATTTAAGGAGCTAATTTAGAAGATGTGCGGCTGGTTTTCTTGCTCATTTAAAAAAGAACTAACAGAGTGCAAGTGACACAGATCTCGCTTTTCTCAAGGCTTTAGCCACTGGCCGACCGTCAGGCAGACTCATCGACAGAGGCACACAGTCCCTCATCTGTGTAAGTGGAGCATCCTCTCTCTCTCTTACTCTCTCTTTTAGTGCAGTAAAATAAGAGCAGCGCCTGTGAAAGCTTGTTCCTAATTATACTCTGCCCTCTCCCCCTTACCTGCTCCATCTGCAATTAGACCAGTGGAGCCCTCAGGAGATTCATGCCACTGTCCATCACCTGAGTACATCCTAACACAGACTGCAGTGCTGTGACTGAAGATAAAATTAGGCTGTATTCTCAGTTTCAAAAACAGAACAATACTGTGTGTAGTGACTTTAGGAATTGTTTACACTTTGTGCAAGCGACGTGCTGGCATAGAGGTTACCACGGTCGCCAGGTCCTGGGTTAGGATCAGGGTTTTTCTCTGCAGAGTTTGGATGTTCTCCCAGTGCTTGCGTGGGTTTCCTCCGGGTAATCCGGTTTCCTCCCACAGTCCTAAAACATATACATTAGGTTGATTGGTGATTCTAATTTGAGTAGTGCTTTGAGGAATTATTTTGTATGAAAAGGTGATCTAATCTTGTCCATCTTTTGTAAACTTTAGACCTAAGCATAGGTATGATTTGTAGAACAGTAAATACATCAATAATGAGGTGACAGATGTGACCAGAAAAATTTACCTAGTAACCCTATTTGCACCCCATATCTGCCCTTAAACCACCATCTCTAAGAAGTTTAATAATCTAATAAGTGTGTGTTGACTTCTTGTAGACATAAGAAATTAATTCTTCTACTTTCAGGAAGTTTGAAACATCATTAGAATCATTACCATCATCATTATTGTACTTTAACTAATACACTAATACAGTGATGTATGTAATCATTTATTTGTTATACTCAAGAGCCAATTCATGTTTAACAACGTTAAAAGGATCCCCTTAATGTGTTTTTACGCACGCTTTGCCACCTCATAACCTAGAACCTGTTGTCACCGCTTATTTTTAACAAAAAAAAAAAAAAGAAATACTTTGGCCGCACTGTGTAAATGTGTATTCACTGTGTGTATATGTGTGCCGTTTGTATATCTACTCACGTGTGCGCACGCTCACCGGGTCAGTGTAGGAGGAGGAGGAAACGAAGGCTGTTGTTAGTCTGAGGTTTGAGGTGACTCAGGGCCACAACATTGCGCGCCGATCAGCGCAAAAAACCAAGTGCACTTCGGTAATCAATGTAGAGGTCGGAAAAACCGTGGTATAGTACGTAAAGTGGGAAAACAACAACAGTCCTGTTGCATCAGCGGCGTACTTGCGCGTGTGCGCGCGCCAGTGTTAGTGCTTGCGTGCGTGCTTATGTTTGTGTGTGTGTGTGTGTGTCTCAAAGCGACCGAGTCGGCGGTCCGTGGCAGAGCCGGTGTGTATCGCGGGGGAGGAGGAGTGGCGCAGGCGGGCAGCATAGGGGTAGGAGTGCAGGAGCGCCAGGGCGCGGTCTTTACTGCTCCTTACTGACACTCCAGCTCCAGACACCAGTGGACGAAGTACGCCAGAAGGCAAAGACGAGCGCAGAACATGAGGATTCCTCCTCACAGCAGACGGCTCTCAGTCTTGACCGTGCACTCTATCAGTCTATCACTGCGCACCGCTTTCCGAATCTCTCCGCTAAGTTAAATAAACGGACTTACCAGGACTCCAGTGTATCCCCTTAATAAATGGACTTGCTCTCATTTTCATTTCGCTGTTTGTCGTCATTGCGTATGGAGAGGCACTGTCCTCTCGGCAACATTGGATCTTGCTATTGTTTTGACGTTTCCCCCTTTACGACGCATGACAGCCTCGCCGCAGACCCAGCGTACGTTTTACGCACAGACGATGACAAGGATAAAAGCAATAAGGAATTAAACTTTCCTTAATTCCTTCATACCCCATCGGGGGATTAAGAAGCTGAAAGCGGAGTGCAGAGGAAGGGGGCAGTTTGAGTTTCACCCTTGACCCGTGGCCCCCGTAGCACTCCGTGTTTGGGGGCTATCTTGTTTTGAGAGGGGGTAATGCGTGTTCCTGCGGTGCTGGGGCTCCTGGTCGCCTGCGCGCTGATTTGCGCCCCAGTGAGCAAAGCGTGCGGCCCGGGCAGGGGCTACGGCAAGCGGCGGCCTCCCAAGAAACTCACGCCGCTTAACTACAAGCAGTTCAGCCCGAACGTGGCCGAGAAGACGCTGGGCGCCAGCGGCAGACTTGAGGGGAAGATCACGAGGAATTCGGAGCGTTTCAAAGAGCTTACGCCCAACTACAATCCCGACATCATCTTCAAGGATGAGGAGAACACGGGCGCAGACCGGCTCATGACCCAGGTAAGCGATTCGATTACGGCCCCATTAGGAGATGCGCTCGGCGCCGGGGGATCTAGTTACACGGCGCGTTTGGAGCAGCCACGCACCGCTCCAAGTCTCTCTCTCTCTTTCTCTCTCTCTCTCTCTCTCTCTCACTCGCGCGCGCGCTATTCGCCCTTTGCTCCGCGTGTAAGGTTTTAGTCTAACACTGCAATCGATCGCCGCAGCTTGCATCTGGGCCACGGTAAAGGGGGATTGATCTTTCCGACGGCTACATCTGCACAGAAAACAATCCCAGTTATGAATTTACAGCCATAGTGTTCATTTACAGTGTTCATACACGGTGTTTATTCAGGATCAAGTAGTTACAGCCAGAGCTGCTGTCATTTTCAGTAAAGCCCAGGCGACACGTTGTTGTTTTAAATTTCACTTCAACACTTTATTGGACTTCTACAAAAGTACACTCTTTCACCGAGTGAACACTTGCAGGGTCTTTCCGTCTGGCTGCAATATAACATTTACATTTACAGCACTTATCCAGAGCGACGTACAATATAAGAGATAATTTAGTTTATAGTTGAATAACTATCGAACTGTTACCAGAAAATCTGTGTCTTATTAAAATCCTTTTTTACCCGCTCCCTATTCTGTCACACTTTTAAAATAAGATAAATAAATCCAGTAAGATGAATAAATTATTGTATCTCTTATGCATATTTTTACTTCTTTTTATCTAATAAATTGCTTTATATAAACACACTTGTATTACATTTACACTGTTTTGTTAAACTTAATCTAATACATGTAAAAAGGGAAGTATCATATAACTGGTACACGTTTATTATCAGATTAACTTATCAGATAATGTTGATTTTATTGTCCAAATGTTATGTTTTAAATTGTATTAAGTATACCAGTGTATCAACCATATGAATGTAACAGGTGCTTTATCATAACAGGTATATTGAGATAGCAATAAAAAACTCTATGCCAAAACTGAGAAAAAAACACCATGATTTACTAACACATTTAGAGCATCTTATATATGCCTTATTTAGAGACCATAAACCATCTGACAGTTACATCAAGAATAAAAAAATAGCTGAAGTCGTTGTGGTTTTTTGCTTTCAGAACAAATATTGCTGAAAATAGCAGGCTGTCCTGTTTGTGTTCTGTGTTTTGGCAGTGCCTGGTTGTTTCTATAATAAAAAAATACATGACTAATATATTAAAAAGATCTTGATTTCTGAATGCTGAATGAATGAAGTTTTGACTCTGTAAATCATGTCTTTGGGAAAAACAAACTTGCTGTTGATGAAACTGCCACTGTGGCTTTGCTAAGATGTTTAAGCAGGTCAAAATGAATAAGTATAATACAGTTCACAGAAGAGTAGGATTTTTTATTTATACAATACATTTTACATGACTATTTTAGGTTAGCCATTTATGACTCAAAGATGTGCAAATGTTTATATCATATTTTGTAAAATGTTTCTAAAATTAATCGTATGTAAGCATTATTTGATTTGAGAAAGTCTATATGTGTTTCTTTGATTCTAAACCTTGAGCATATTTGACAGTGACCTTTGTATTTTACTAATCACCCGTTCATTGCATGCCATTGTGTTTTGCTTGATTACTGTGAGATTAATATTCTTAATATCAGTGTATGCACTTTATGTACTTTAGCCATGCATCAACTATACACTTTCTTCTATACAGAACTAGGCCAATGCTTAGTCTTAGTAATGATGAAACAGAGCTGCAGTGCTCTAGTTTCCAGAAAACTGCATTTTCCATCTTTCGTGTATAATCTTGACATAAAATGTCTGCTTTTGCAGCGATGTAAGGACAAGCTGAACTCACTGGCCATCTCTGTCATGAACATGTGGCCAGGTGTTAAGCTGAGGGTCACTGAGGGCTGGGATGAAGACGGAAATCATTTTGAGGAATCGTTGCACTATGAAGGTCGAGCTGTGGATATCACCACTTCTGACCGTGACCGTAATAAATACGGCATGTTGGCTCGGCTGGCGGTGGAGGCTGGTTTCGACTGGGTTTACTACGAGTCCAAAGCACATGTCCACTGCAGCGTGAAGTCAGGTAAGAACAGAACTTTATACATAAATACTTTTAAACTTTTCAAGGGCATATGGACATCACAATTTAATTGCATTAGGACAGACTGTGGAATTGATTTATGATAAATCATCAGTAGTATGTTAGATCCGATAAGTGATATTAGTAATATGTTTTTTTCAATGTGGCTGTAAAGTAAAAGATGTTCCCTATTGGTCTAAAATACATTTATATCCACTTTTAGTTAGCTAACATTACACCTTCCACCTGGACACCAGATTCAACAATGAAAGTTGAAGGACACACATATGATTTTAATAACTGACATCTGGGTGTGCCAGATTCAGCTGTTGTGCTCAGGTGTGTCCGGTTGTGGATTGTGGTCTTTTCTCATTACTAGGTAAGGTAAGTGGGAGACTTGGGCTGAATGTGATGGCCAGGTAACAGACCACATCATTAGCCCCTAAGCACCTCCATATATTCATGTCAACCGGGAATAAATTACCAACCAGGAAGGAAAGACTGGAATGTTTCTAGTTATAACTCTTCCATTGTCTGCGTTATCGAAATCATCTTTTGTACACTGTGAGTAATGTTTGAGTTCTTACCTTGTAAGTAAGGCAGTCATTCACCTAATTACCTTTTTTGCATACTTTACTACAAACTACATACTTTAATAATTTGTATTTTTTTGATGATTTTTTAATTTGTCTATTTAGCCAGAAAAAATGTTGCATGAATAGATTTTGACCTTTTGTTGTACGCTTTTTTACACATACGCACAAAACTTGACCCTGTGTCCTATGACTTTTCTGTTAGTGCAACACTTAAGTGTAAAGAAATGTGTCAGTTTTTGGGCCCCTGTAAAGGAATGGTACTTCTGTGTGTGGACGTTTATGAAGCACTTTTGTTATCATTCTGATAGGGAGTGCAAACATAGGCAAGCCCTGTTGTCTGCGCTTGCCTTATCAAAGTCCTTTATAGGTGTGTTCTGCCAAGCAAGGAGCATGTATTTCACTGAATGATTTTTTTAAATATTATAAAATTTAATATTAATAATATCAAATAATGATCTGAATAAAATAAATCACAGCGATTGTCATTTTGCTAAATAATTTTTTAGCACCTATCCTTGCTTTCCCTTAATTTTAACCCCTTTTTAGTATTTATTCTTATGTTAAGTTAAAAACAAATTCCCAAAACGTCTAATCTATGCTATGAAGCAGAGATATGTATAATGTGGCATAAAATAATGAAAAGAAATTCTCTTACTTGCTAAAGCACATTGACCTCTAAACCTCTTCTTTTGTAGTTGTAGAGTTTCATAATGTGTACCTTTGGGTCCTATAATGTAGGTGTGGAAAGGGCAGAGAGCAGATTGAGAGAGAGGGAGAGAGAGAGAAATGTTAAATATAGAGCAGTTTACTAAAGTGCTTTTGAGATGATTAACCCGGTCCTTTGTTTTCCCGATGGTTATTCTGTTGTTCCTTTCCTAAGATCTCTTTATCTCAGCCATGTCTTATCACCTGGCCTTGGTCCTCACCTTTTCCAAATATTTGTGTTTGACTCCACAGAGACTTGAGAGTTGTTGCCAGTTCTATAGCATCTTGCAAAGCCTGACTCAATAACTTCTGTAGTAGGCAAGGCGCGTCGTGTTAAAGGCCTGCAGTTATTTATTAGCTTATATTGTAATTTTATGCGGCAGCTGTTGAGTTGAGAGAGAAAACACATTAGCAGTGAGAATGGCGTTTAAAATGTTTGCCTGCACTCATAGTTGTTTTGCCACTGTTGCTGACATTTCTATATGTTTGCAACAAGCTAGAGAAACCCCTTAGATCTACAAACACTGCTTAATATAAGGAACTGCTCTTTATTTATTTTATAATTTAAGTATTAAACAAATTTCTAAATATGTGTCTTTTTTTATATATAAGAACACTCTGTGGCTGCTAAGACAGGTGGCTGTTTTCCGGGGGGAGCTCTGGTCAGTCTGGAGAACGGGAGCAGAAAGGCCATGCAGGATCTGCAGCTGGGTGAACGAGTCTTGGCATCATCACATGGTGACGGCAGTGGCCAGCTCGTTTTCAGCGAGGTCATCAGCTTTTTAGACCGCCAGTCTTCCGCCCGCATGCTGTTTTATACAATAGAAACAGAGTCTGGGGTTGCATTAAGCCTCACCGCTGCCCACCTCATGTTTGTGACTGAAGGGAACTGCTCGGGCCTGGCACCCAGGGGACAGCTCCGGACTGTGTTTGCCAGCCAGGTACAGCTGGGTCAGTGTGTGGTTTTAGCTCAGGGATCAGGAGCAGAAGGAAGGTTGTCGCGGGTGATTAGAGTTCAACTACAGGAGGACATAGGGGTGTTCGCACCTCTCACCCTGCGTGGCACAGTTGTGGTTAATGACATTGTGTCCTCCTGTTATGCTGCCATGGATGAACACTGGCTTGCTCACATTGCTTTTGGCCCTTTAAGGGCACTTTATCGTTGGGGAGGGCCAATGGGACACCAGGCTGAAGGGGTGCACTGGTACTCCTCACTGCTGCACTGGATCGGAACACACATCCTTGACCCAAAACATTTTCACACCTGGAGTGTGGAAGCTTCTGACAGATGAGCGGGAAAGAAATAAAATGCAAAAAAAAATCAGACAGAGAGAAAGAGAACTTTAAGAATGGAACAACTATTTTTCCCACAAAAAAACTTTTCTTATTAAAGACTTGATGAGTGCAGTAATTCCCTGGGTACGTTCTAACTTTAAGGACATCCCAAACATTATTCCAAAACCCCTCTTGTAAGAATATACAATACAACAATCTTTGTAACCCGGGATTCTTTTATTGCCTACACTGGAGCATGCTCACAAACACAACCACGCACAGATCTACACATATGTGCATACGTAATATTAATCACCATTTTAATACTGACTGAGGTAATGCAACAGAGGTAAGCTGTAGATAAACTAGCTCAGGTAAGCAGTAGCTCAGACATAGGAAATCAGTCTTAGCCTGTCTGATACTGTAGCTATTTCAATAGAATAAAGTGTTATATGGAGATAACACAGGTCTTCAGGACACACAATCAAATACTGCTAATACTTAACACAACATGCATCAACATGGATCCTTTGCTCCTGATCTGTTCTACCATTCTCTAAGTTATTTATGTCCTGTTTCTGTCTTATATGTCCAAAATGTCTAAGACCCTCCACCATTGTAATGTTTCATGTTTTTTTTTCTTCTGAAAATGTTCTTTGTAACTTTATCATGTATTTAATGTCACATTGTACACTGTATTTCTACATATACAGTAGCATAAGCAAAGGGGTTAAAATACACAACTTTAGCTATACTAATTAATTAAATGATAACGTGCTACTTACTATTTATTACCTTCACTCAGTACAGATGCATCAGAATGCGATCTGTTTGGCATACAATTTTGTAAATGCTCACTATGCCATTTCTGTATGTATGCTTTATGGAGTGATACTCAAAATCTGGAGTGCTTTCTTTACCTTTTTGTGGCATTATTAACTTTTTATCAAAAAGATGTCAAAATTATATGTTCATAAAAAATATTTAAAGATCTATTTTTCAAAATTAAACTATAAGGAAATCTAAAGTCTATTCTTTCTTGTCTTGTTATACAAATCATGTTTGTTTCATTTACTATGCATGAAGATAATAGATGTTGCCTTCTGCTTTTTAACTCAATACATCATTAAAGACCCATATTATGACAAAGTGCAACATAAAAACATATTTAAAGCAGTTTTATCAGCAACACATACACACTTTAGTTCAGTCTAATGAGGCAATAACCCTGTTATCTCAGCAGACGTCACTGTGTTTCTCTCCATCTCTAGACTCCTGCAGGCACAGAAAGGAAAGTTTCGGAGGCCGGGCAAGTCCAGAACTTTCCTCACAGGCTGTGGAGCTTCGTAAACCGTTACCAGGCTTTGACAGTTTTCTAGTGCTTTATCAGCCAATGATTGTATTTTCTTTGTGTTCTGATCTTGTTCAAATCCCTTTTCAGACAGAGTTCCTGCCTCACAAAACAGAATGCAATGAATGAATGAATGGATTAATTACTCAATAAATTAGTTAATTAAATAAAAAGTAAATAATACAGAAGAAGTAAGGAATCAAGAAAGAAATAATTAAGTAAGAAAGAAAAGGAAAGAATGATGGAAGAATAAATGGAAGGAAAGAAGGAATAAAGAAAGAAGGAAGGAAGGAAAGAAAAAAAAAAAAGAATGAAAAAAACGATTTAAAAAAATGAAGATAGAAAAGAAAAATAGGTTTGTGCACGTGTGCATGCGTGCGTGTGTGCGTGTGTGTGTGTGTGTGTGTGTGTGTGTGTGTGTGTGTGTGTGTGTAAAATTAATATTTTATAAACACACGTATTTGGTACCTGAAACTGTGTGGTCTAGAAAAAAGGCCAACAGACTCACTAAGAGGACAGGTAACATCAGACAAGACTGTAAGAATATATCCAGACTGTGTGCACCTAAATGAGAAAAAGAGAAAGCTGTGAAATAATTGCACACTGTGTAAAATAATAACATCAGTGGAAAACCCTTTCTTAATTATACCAGTCGAGATAAATTCTGGCTGCATTCTGAACCAGCGTGGAAGCACCAAAGACATGAACACAGTAAATCCTGTGTTAAAAATGTTGCGCCCTGAGTCTATGTCTGTATACTGGAGGTAGGTTATTCCAGTCGCTGCAGCCACCGTATAGGTCACACTAAGTACAGCACCTTAACATAATGACATAAAGATGGTTATTTAAAGGTATAGTGCTGGCAGGGACCATACCTTTCAGTCATGAGGGAAAGTAAGAATGTTTACCGTGTATAGCCAAAGGGACTGAAGTGAGCAGCTGAGTCGGATGGAGAAACAGACCAAGAACCAGCAGCATCACTGCAGCAAGCTGAACTGTGGCCCGAGACCCACACTGAAAAAGGCAGAAGAAGAGAGAACAAGATATGCAGCAAAAGGGGGTTCATGAGAGTGCATAATATTTCTTAACCTCTGAATCGGACTATGAAGCACTGAAAAAGCTTTGTAAGGTATGTTTTTCTGTCATACCTGGCTGAGGCTGGTCATACATGCATTAGGCACACTGCTGCAGAACCCCAACGGTGCCCCCATCAGTCCGGTAATCACGCTGCCCAGTCCTTCTACACTCAGTCCCCTGTTGCACGACTGTGCTGGAGGTGTGGGAGCATTCAGGAGCCGGGCTGTTAGCACGTACACTGCCTGGGAGCTGATACAGGAGGACAAACCTGCTGCAATTCCTGCTGCAATACTGTCACCAGACAGAAGGGGGAGCCCAAGACCTGCATGTGCATATAGGATACGCCAATCGCCATATTAAATAATTTTGGGCCAAATTTAAGCATGTGTTACTTAAGGTTGCTTTATGTAAACATGATCAAGTCTATATCTTTGGACAAACTATAGAAATTTAAATCTACACTTTATTGCCAATAATTTGTGGACACCTGTTTATTATATCCATATTTTGTTTCTCTCCAAAATATACTTAGAATCTGAAAGCACGCAGGTGTCTACAATGTCATTGTAGGTTGTAACATTATTTTAGCACTGTAACTAAGAGAGTCAAACAATGTTCAGCATGACAATGACTCTGAGCACAAAACCCCTAAGCTCCATGGTGTGTTATGATAGGAAAGAAAAAAAAACTTGTGAGTGTTCTCCACAAATCACAGACCTTATGTCTGATCTCATAAATACTATTGTAGCTAAATTAACACATATGTCACATTTAAGCTCCAAACTGTATTTAAACCCTTAATAGGAGACTGAAGCTTAATCTCAACGCTAAATTGGGGTGTTAACCTGGAATAACATGGCAAACTTTTGCTAAAAGTTTTTTTATATGAGAATATAACATTGTCTTAACACTGGCTGCTTTACATGTGCATATGCAGAGTGAAAAAGTAGAAGTACCTGGAAAAGGTAGAATTAACCATGCTGCTGTGGAATCTGGAGAAAACTGGTTGGTTGAATTCGCAGTATTCCAATACTGCAATGGGGCTGTTTTTAAATTATTTTTAAAAAGCAGCTCGGATACAGAGTGGAGAGTGATGTGCCCGCAGCGATGCAAAAAGCCACACACAACCCAGACCAACAGCACAGACAGCAGCACCTACACACAAGCACACAGAGAGTTTACCAGAACCTAAGTAACTTAACTTAATTCGTCTCAGGCATAATTCTAAAACCTACCTACACGACATAAATTGGGTAGAGAGTGAGAGCAATCTGTCTGCTTACCTATCTACATTATATTAACAGCATTTGACAGAAGCTCTTATCCAAAGGAATTGTAGATAAGACATTGGCAACATGGTGGTGTTCGAAATCGAACCCTGATTTTACAATTATTAGTCCAACACCAGTCAACCACTGTGCTACCACTTTATATCTATCTATCTGTCTATCTGCTAAAGTCTTTGTTTAGACCTTTTAAATTGCAAGTACTGTTAAAAAAATTTCACAATACAGTAGCGACAATAGATAATAAGTCATATTAAAAAATATAATGTTCATGAAACATATTAAGATCGTTTCTGCTGAAACTGAAATAATTATTTAATTTTAAAAAATGTAAAGAAAGAAAGATAGATAGAGAGAGAGAAAAAAATTATTAATTCATTTATTCATCTTCTAAACCCACTTATTACCTAATTTGAGATCACAGGGGTCTGCTGGAGCCTATCCCAGCACACATTGTGCGAGAGGCAGGGCACACACCCTGGACAGGTCACCAGTCCATCATGGGGCCACATGCAGACAACCACACACTCACATTCACTCCTATGGGCAATTTAGAGTCACCAATTAACCAAATATACATGTTTTTTGGACTGTGGAGTAAACTGGAGTACCCAGGGGAAACCTATGAAAGAGTGTGAAAAACATGCAACCTTTGCACAGGAAGACCCTGTGCCCGGGATTCGCCGCCAGTAAAAAAATGTTTAACAAAACCTTTTTTAAAGTTTGAACTGACAACAGTTCTTGGTAGTCATTAAACTGTATGTATGTAAGCTGTACTTACTGAAAGCATACCAACAACAGGGTACAGCGGAAGCTTTCGATGGCTAGACAGACTCCAGCAGCGCAGGTGCTGAGACAAACAAACCAGCAAAACCACAGTCCTGAAAAAAGTATATGTCTTCAATTATAAATGTACTAAGCAGAACACTTTTTATTTGATCAAATCGTGTCAGTATATCATAATCTACTTGTAAGTGTAATCGATAGAACAAATAGATAATAGAAATGATCCCAGCACTCTTATAAAGCATAGGCTAAAGTTGAACATAAAGTGCAGCTTACAGCAGAGCAAAGCCCCAGTGGTCAGAGCAAAGCAACGCCGCCTCTCTGTAGATGGAGAATCCCAGAATGCAGCACACAGCAGTGAGGACAAGTGGACCACATCGGGTCAACATGGCCCCGCCTACACCACACAAACCCACCGACAACTGCACCAGGCCTGCTACTACAGCCATGCCCTGCAGCTAAACCCACAGACACACACATGCACAAACAGAAAGATGAATCAGTAATATTCTTTACAGAAAGGGATTTCAAGGTGTATCACTCAGATAAATTATTTAATAATCAAAAGAATAAAAAATACTGTACTATTTTTGTAATGCTTTTTTTAGGGAGTAATGTTATAATAATATTACATTCATTCATTCATTCATTCATTTATTCATTCATTTATCTTCTATACCCACTCTTTCTCTTTTGTTTGTTATTGGTTGGTAAAGTAAAGGAAGTGGTAGTGCAGTGGGTAAGGTATTGGACTGCTAATTGGAAGATAGGGGGTTTGATTCTCAGCACCAAGTTACTAATGCAAGGCACTTAATCCCCTATTTTCTCTAAGTGTCAAAAAAATAAATGTAAGTTGCCCCGGATAAGGGCATCTGCCAAATGCTGTAAACTGATAACAGTTATAGTAGCTTAAAGACTAATATTTTTAATGTTGGGAGACAGAATGTTTTGGTGTAGGTACAGATTTATATGTTTCTATGTCCTTTATCAACTAAATAGGTTTAACATGTTTGGTGGTAAAGTAGGTTTAGTATTATTGGACACAATCAGTCTGTGGAACTGATGATGCTCTGAGGTGATTGGAAGAGAGGTGGTCTAAAGGTTCAGCACCACGGACAGCACTGCAGCACCTCTCTTAGTTGTTGTGCTGAGACCTCAAACGGCATTGATTGATCACAGTGCCCTCTGCAGGTTTCTTTAGTCTCTGTAAAAACAGAAACTAATTAACCTGTGCCTGACAAAGAATTTACAATAATATTATAGCTCTCAGAGAAGATAAAATGCACCATATGGACATATTAAGAAACATACCTGCACGTGCATTAAGAAAAACAAGTGCTGGAACCAGGAAGTCTAGTGATGGAGCCTGGATCAAAGGCAAACTGTAATAGAGAGTAGATGTAATGTTACACACTCACCTTGTGAAACAAGAGTGACACAAAAAAAAAAGTGTTGAGAGGGGTGGGTTGGGACAAAGTGTGTACCGTGAGCCAAAACAAGTCTGGAGGAGTGTACAAACACCAGAATAAAAGAAAACGCAGGCAGCTGTCCTTTCCTTCTCAGCCTGAGGCACTAATGCTCCAACCACCAGTGCACACAAGGAGGCATGAACTATAACATGCTGCGAGAGCGGGAGAGGGAGAAAGAAAGAGAGAGAGAAAGAGAGAGAGAATGTGTTTAAATTTGCCAAAACCTTTATTACCAATACTTAAGAAACTGTATATAGTCTATAATATACAGTATGTCACAGAAGTAAATCTCTATTATATCTTTTTATGTAAAAACACTAAAGAAATGAAATTCTACTACAATGTAAAGAAGTAAATGTACAGCTTGTGCAACAGTGTCAATTTACTGTCCTATTAAAAACCTCAACTTACGGCCATTAATGTTTAAACCCCTTGCAACAAAAGTGTGTACACCCCTAAGAGAAAATGTCCAAATTGGGTGCAAGTAGCTATTTTCCTTCCCTCTTGTCCGGAAACGTGTTAGTGTTACAAGGTCTCAGGTGTAAATGGGGAGCATGTGTGTTAAGGCCACTAAAGATGATGCACAAGAAAGCCTGCAAATAGTTGGCTGAGGACAAGCAGGCTAATAACAAATACTAACGTTTTAGATGGTGTCAAGCGTGTATGGCAGAAACCAGGTGAGAAGTACAAAGACAAGTGTGTTTTGTTTTTTATTAAAGTAAATTGACAATGTTACCCAATCTGTACAGTCACTACTTTATAGTGAAGCAGAATATAATTTCTTTAGTGTTTTCACATTCATTTATTTATCTTCTTTACTCGCTTATTCCCAGGGGTCTGCTGGAGCCCATCCCAGCACACATAGGGCGAGAGGTACAACCTGAACAGGTCGCCAATCCATGGCAGGGCCACACACACAACCACACACACACACATTCACCTCACAACAAGAAGGTCCTGGTTTCAAATCTCGGGCACGGAATCTTTCTGTGTGGAGTTTGCAGGTTTCCTCTTACAGTCCAAAAATGTACATTAGGTTGATTGGTGACTTTAAATTGCCCTTAGAAATGAATGTAAGTGTGTGTGGTTGTTTGTCAATATGTGCAACGGGAACAGGAACTGGTCTGGTCATTCAAATACTGCCAGAATCAACATAGAAAATAAATAGTAGATGAATAATAATAGATGATACTAACACAAGCCATTGCAGCAAGTAATTCTAGTAGGAAAATATAAAAAATAAGCTTTTCATCCTGTTTATGTAGTAAAATACATAAAAAATATATGTTGTTCATGTCTATAATTTCAGTTGATTTTAGTAAAGAAACTAGTATTTAATGCTGCTGAAACTGTAGCCATCATGTTATTGTGTGGGCGGCGGGGTGGCATAGTGGTTAGCACGGACGCCTCACAACAAGAAGGTCCTGGGTTCGAATCCCGGGCACAGGGTCTTTCTGTG
>JAOTQW010000038.1:9689186-9699748 GCA_026260075.1 Sisor rabdophorus | reverse complement strand
TGGTTGTGTGTGTGTGGCCCTGCGATGGATTGGCGACCTGTCCAGTGTGTACCCCCTTGCCTCTAGCCCTATGTGCTCTGGGATAGGCTCGAGCAGACCCCTGTGACCCTGGATTCGGGAATAAGCGGGTATAGAAGATGAATGTTTACATTTGATTACTTTTCCATTTTGAACAGATTTTCCAAAACTCCTTTTCAAGAAGTACTCGCAGACAGGGTCTAGCAGCTAAAAGCTTTCAGTGGCAGTTTATGAATGTAATTGGAAGACATGGTGTCCATGCTATTTTATAAAAGAAAAAAGCATCAGAATTGCTTTGATAAATTGCTTCAGCAGAGGCCATTTTACAAAAATAACAATATTCAATATTTTCTAGTTTCCTAAGTAAATAAAATTTTATTTAAGTAACTGTATTGATTGTAAAATGCCTCTCGCCCTATGTGCCTCTTGCCCTATTACATGCAACTAGCATTAATGTGAATAACGAAAATATGAATAAATGGCATTACTAATGCCGCTACTTCTTTTACAAAGAGTAGTTAAACTAATGACTGTTTTCCCTGTTAAAACACGGTTAACACTACTGAAAATTAAATGTGCTGTTTTGTCTTTATTAAATATTTCCTATAATTACTGAGCTGACTGATAACTTTTTTTGATAATTTTTTTTTTTGAGTAGGATCTCAGCCATCGAAACTGCAAATTTTTTTCTTTGGTGTTTGTATGGTGTGAGGTGGGATGTAAAACCGCTAATTCGTGTCTGTATGTTTTGGGGTGGGAGATAACCACATACCTGATAATGGAGTGGATTAAATAGAGTACATGCATATACATCTTTGTTAAGCAGAGGCAGAGAGTGTGAGTGTTCACACAATTGCATTCACAGTCTTGCGCACCGTAAATGCTTTCTGTCCATTAAGGTGCATTTTTGCAGTACAGTTACAGGTAGTATGAATACAAATTGCACGTGCTACAAGGTGATGGCAAGTCCAACAGTTTTCCAGATCTGCTTTCCCATTTATCTTCTATACCAGCTTATTCCCGAACGGGGGTTTGCTGGAGCCTATCCCTGCTGGGGTACCCCGAGAAAACCCAAGCAAGCGTAGGGAGAACATGCAAACTTCGCACAAAAAGACCCTGTGCCCAGGATTCGAACCCAGGACCAACATTACAATAATGTAGATTAGTGTAGAACTTTTTCTAATTCAGTCCTTTATTCATTTTCTATTTCCCGCTTATTGAGATTACAGGGGGCCTATACCAGCGCACCATTGGTGCAAATGGCAGGTGTACACCCTGGAAAGGTCGCCAGTCCAGGGACTCACATGGACAAACAACCACACAGACCCACACTCCTATGGGCTATCTGATTTACAGATCAACTTAATGTACATGTTTTTGGACTGTGTGAGGAAACTGTAGTACCGGGAAAATCATGCAAGAGTGGGGACAACATGCTAACTTTTCACAGACATCTTGTGCCAGGAAATCGAACCTGGGACCTTCTTGCTGTGAGACGACCATGCTAACGACTATGCCACAGCGCTGCCTAATTTTTAAATAATAATTCATTCTAGTTGATGTTAGTTTATTCATTTAACTTTTATATTAATATTGAATTTAAAAGCAACACAATAGTTTTACTTTTCTATCAATTTAGTTTACATTAGCATTAACTAGCATCTATAGCTAATCACTTTTTTTAAAGCAACAGTGCATGTTCTTTGCTAGATATAACAATCTGTACAGTGCTTTAACTTTAAATGGTACTTACTTTGCTCTGTCACTTTATTGCCATGTATACATATTTAATAAGATAAATGATGCCTTAGTTCCATTAGTTTCCTTATCAGTTATATTATCTTCTTTATTTTTTTACACTATCAGACCTATACTATTGCTGTAAATTAAACAACACTTACAGTTTCAGTTCAGAGATTATTTTTTACATCTGTTTTTCTGAGAATATATTAGTCAGTGGATGTTTCTATTTTTAAATAGCCATGTTTTTATTCTTGACAGTTTTTTCCTGAAATATAAAGCTGTATCAAAAAGTTCCCCCCTTAAAAGCTCAAATATTTACTATACTGTGGTAGTGGACCTAACTTAGTTTAGCCCTCTGTTTGTCTACCCTACTATTGAATCCTTTAGTGGACATTTCAAGGGTTTTTTTGTCTATTCCCTACCCTCTCACGCTGCATTGCCTGGATGCTGCAATTTTACTAACTGGAATTTCAGATTTATTTACCAAGCTGTCTGAGGAGAAAAGAATAACGAACAGTAGACTAACATTTAGGTTATCACCATACATATGTACTGAACTGGGCCCCTTTTATGTACTTTATCCCCCTTTTGCTGTTCTGTCCATCTTTCTTTTCTTTTTGGTCCAGGTTGTATGACTTCCTCTCTCCCCTACCAGATTTCTCTGCACTTTTCTTTTTAGCTCTTAGAGACTCTACATATACCACGGCCAAGAATACCTCAATAGAGGCTCTGTAGTGGGCTCAAGCCTGGTTGAAACCACCAAACCATTTAATTTAGACACAAAGTTTGTGTGTGTGTGTGTGTGTGTGTGTAAAAACAAAAAAAAAAACAAGCCCACAGCTCAACCTCTGCATTATTTACCATCCCTGTCTATTCAAATTTACATGAAGACTCTTGGTTTATTGCCTACAAATCTGTTTGCATCCCTAATAGAGTTATGTGTGATCTGCCAGATCATAACAAGGCAATAAAAAACTATGCGATTTAAAAGCTATGAAATCATTTTAATAAAAAGAACATTAGTGAAGGGTTCAAACTCGGGTCTTTTAGTCAATCTCGACGCCAAGAGCGTCATTAAATGCTTACTTAAGCTTCCGATGTCTGTAATGACGTATAGCTTAAAAATACCAGGAATAGAGAACGCTAACCTGCAGTGGATAAGTATTTACCTACTTAAAATAAAATCATGCTCTTTAGTTTTGTTAACTTATGATTAGAGAGAATGCTAATGCCAATCTTGTTTCAGCAGTCGGGGTCACTGGGAGAAATTATCCAGTTTCTCAAATCAATTTTTTTTCCAGAAATGCTTGTCGATTTAGTTTTCTCAATTTGTAATGCAACAAGGTTTTTTTTTTATAGAAATGTACGAGAAATTACATTTTTCTATTCAAAATCATTTCTATTGCAGACACTTTAATTTGGAAGTATTTTCCAATGCCATCTTTAAGCAAAGATTTCAGTCAACAAACCAAGTTGTTCTGTTTGTTTTGTATTTTTTGCTCAATCCAGTCATAGTTTTGGATGTAGATCCTCTCATTAGAACGCTGATCTAATTTAGGTCAGGAGAAGGGAAAAGCCCTCTAGTGCTAATGGATTTTGGAGCAGAAGCTCTCAATAGGATTAACAGGGTTGAACAGAGCCATGGCCTTGTCGCTCAGACTTATTACACACACACACACACACAAACACACACACACACACACACTCTCACTCACTCATACTCACTGACTGAATCTTCACTTGGTAACTCAGACATGCACACTCACTCCTCTAAGCAACTTTAAGATTTCACCTCAGGATCTCTCTCTGATTTATCCACTCACCAGTCCATTTCTGCCAGGAAAACCTGCATTGTGCTGACTGCAACTGAGTAAGGAGACAACGCTTTATAAATTTGCTCCTTTATCTTTGTCACTTGTATACCCGCCCGCCTGCGGCGTCTTCCAAAAAAATGAAGTGAGTCAGTGTTTTCTGCGGGTTCTGCAGTTCATTTTGTGTCAAACCTTTCTTTTAAATTTACGTGCCTTGTTTATAAATAAGAAGCAAGAGCTCTTCTATTTACATGTGATCCTCCGATGATGCAAGATAACTTTTTGTTAGTGTAGATAATTTTTAATGAGTCTTTGGTGTGGAGCAGTATGATAATGACTTAGTTTTTAGACCTTTTAGTATTTTCAGAGGAAAATAGCGGTTGAATTGCTATTTACTAGATTCACAAGATGAATCGGTATTGGGTCTACATGCAAGTCTATATGAATGCACTTGTTTTAAAATGTTGTTTCTATACTACCAGCTAATTTACAAGAAAAAGGAAGCCTATTTCTGACATGTAAAAAAAATCTCTGCATTACAAACATATAACATTTTAGAAAAAGTCAAAGAGTCATTGATTTGGAAGACACTTTGTGATATAGGAAAGGGTTTTAAACAAACACTTCATTTCTGTCCACAACAAAGTGTATCAATTGTACCTTGGTATGTTTTATTTCTTGATTGAACCAGCATGCATTTGTTTTGTCTGTTGCAATCACCAAACCTAGACATGTATCTTTCACTTAAGTTATATGCCATACAATTTGACAAAAGTAGTAAAAAAGGTTTTTGTTGCTTTTATAATGTACTGATGTTTTCGTTGATTTAAGTAGCAATTTAAAACATTTTCCTGATGTTTCACTAATATTGAGTTAGACCAAATCCCTGGGTGCTACCTTCCACTTCACTATAATGTATGTTCACTACATAGGGTATAACATAATTGCCAGTACAGCAGGACAACACACATAACAGTAAAATGATCTCATCTTGCTGTGCAAGGGAATAAGCATTGTCCTGAAACTGGATACTCTCCTCATTGTTTGAGAAATGGTTCTTGGTTTTAGACCTGTTTATTTATTTAAAAACAAAATTAACCTTTTTTCTGAAATTCATCCTGAACAATACTGACATTAATCAGACATTAATGACATTAATCTGTACCCCTATAGAAACCTTTGGCATAATTTAAACATGGTAAACACAAAAGCATCGAAAAAAATTAAAATTAGTCTGATAGTTTTTGTGAGACGGTGAACATGACTGATGCTTTTACACAGTTTATGATGCTTTGGATATAAGCTTGTGTGTGTGTTGTGTTTTATTTATATAGCTAGCATTCAGGCATGCATTTTCCATCCTAGTTCTACTGAAAATCCTGCTCAGAGCTCATCAGTGGGCAGTATAAAGAAATCTATGTAGTGTTTCCTGCTCAGTAGGGCGTGTTGTGCTTCATCCTGTCTGACATGTAATCATGCTGCAGATGCGACTGTTTCTTTTTTTTATTGTTGGCTGCTGGGGAAGAGAAAGTGCCGGAATGTGTCGCTAAAAGGGACAAGTGACGTGATAGATTTATACATTACAGTGTGGATTTTGCCTTGTCTAGTTTCAGGGCTTTCACTAGCAATGTCTTTAAGAGTTTGATACATTTAAATAATTTTACCATTAAACCTCTTCTGCAAGTTTAATTACAAATGGATCTTTTTTTTGCCTTCTATAAGCACATTTTCCAACAATTTTTAAAAATCTAGTTTTAAAAAAATGCAAGGTATGCTACAGCACCAATTTGTTTAACATGTTGCCATAGTAGTTCGCCTTTCTCTTGTTTACTTAGTACAATAAAAGCATCCTATAATGCTACAGTTGTTATGACAACAGACATTTTTTTTGTTTATGCAACAATCAGCTGTCTCATTTTTGCAAATATATTTTAAATACCCTGTATTAGTAATAAAAACTTTTTATTGTGTTAAAAAAATGACACAACCTGGTAAGTATAAAAAAATGTTTTCTTATGACATACTATATTCCAATTTGTCGAATAAACATGATCACCATTACAGATTACAGCTGATTGAGCAACAAATTTTAAAAGAACCCACGCACCTTAAGGTGCTTTTGTAACACTGTTACCTGTTGAATTCTCCTAAACATTCAGTATGTTTGATCCGGATCAAAGAAAGATATTGGAAAAAAATCTGAAGCATTAAATCTTTATTTTTTAATCTTTACTTTTTTCATTTTTTGAGTATTTCCAGTTAATTATTGTAGTTAAAAGTAACAGCATTCATTAGACTGACCATAAATGTTATTTTAGACTAGTACATTTCTCACACAACACTGTGCTTATAAATGTGTGTACGTTTGACTTCCTGTGGTGAATAACGTCTTGCCTTTCTATTTTTTTTCTGCTCTTTTTCTGAAAAACGTAGAAAGGCGCTTGAAATGACTATGAATGAAGGCGTAGTGTATGTAATTACTTTTTATACTCGCTGCACTTATGTTTAATGTGTTTAAATGAAAGAAAGCATCAACTGTATGTGGGTTGTAATGATCTCGTCTTTGTATATCACAAAAATGTGTAATTGCATCAAATTTTGCAATTGCAAACTTGCAAAATCCTAGAGGGAACTAGTACAAAAACTCATGCACATTCCACAGCAGAATGGATGCACCAGGGCTACACATCATAAGTTACGGCTAAAATGCAAACATACTCAAGGCTGTCTGAGCTCGCTGTCCCACGGAAAAGATGTGATTCCATGTTTCAATGTGACTGCGTCTTAAATTATTCTGTAGGGCTGTAGGGCATTTTGTGTCATGTTCTTATCTTTAAATATTTCTGCACTGGGTTGTGAAAAATGATTCCACTGCTTTTACTTTTTCTTTCTATTTTTTAGTTGAATACTTACTTTAATTAAACAAGCATTTGATTTAAACATGCAAAATAATGAGTTTACAGATCGAAGAATTTCTACATTTTAAATGCTTTGCCTGTACATGCTAGAGAAACTGATGGTCTTGTCTCTGTGCACAGCAGTCATATTTTATGAATGCAAATCGTGGCTCCACAATCTATTATTTCTGTTATCACCATATTGCACAGAAGTCGCCTGCAATATGAAGATGTTCACTGCACTTGAATAAACTTGTGGGGGTTTTTTTCATTATGAAATGAAAATATTTTTCTTGGGAACCTATAAATGAGTGAAATCCAGTACAAGAACTGTTTAATTGTTTTTCAGCCTACAAGACAATTTTAAGAAGTATTATAGCAATGCTATTATTGTTCGTGTCTGGCATCTCATTGCAGCTCTAACGAACATTTTTACACCCAGCAAATTACCACATGGTCATTCAGCACATGTCCAATTCTTCTTTTGTGGTGGCTTTGTTCTGAGCAGAATCTGAGACAGCTGGAAACAAATCTTACTGTTCAATAGTGAGAACCTGTCAGGCATCTTTTAACTAGGATTGCATTTGGCTTAAGGTTTTTCTTCCTGTAGATACTGTTATCTATTAGGTTTTTTTTTTGTTCACTTATGTTAAGCTTGATTTCTTTGCATGTTATTATTTATATAGACAAAAAATATAGTAAACATTGCTGTTATTTTTAAACAATCATTGTCACATGATTCCTGTCTCTGTTTTCCCAGGTAAGTCTTCTTGAATGGGAAGATTCTTCCTGACCTCCTCTGACCACCTGACCCTCTTTCCTCCCTCAGCATCTCTGTGTACCATAAAGTAGCCTACGTAATTATCATGACCTCTACGGCTCAGCTGCTGGCCTTCAAGCTCGCCCCACCAGGTCAGAGTGGGAGTGAAGACAGTCTTTTCAGCTGCAACGAGGAGATTGAGCGACACTATGAAGTTGTCCCTTCTGTTGTCTGTTCTATGTGCTGCCTTTTTGGCATTATCTATTGCTTCTTTGGTAAGTTATTTGGTGGTTATTTTGGTCGGTATGAGAAGAAAAACACGCACTAAATGTTTTGGGCATTTAATAGCTATAGTTACTAGTAACTGGGTTACTTACTTGGTTGCTTTTCATGAGTAAAGCATTATACAACTAAAACATGACCAAGAAAAGTGTAAATATGCCAAATAACTTGGATGTGCTAATAAATAATGATATAATGATAAATAAAAGAAATAGACACACAAAAATAGACACATTATTATAATAAAATACCCACTACTCTCTGTAATATTCTAACAGATATAATAGTTGTGTAATGTGTAGTGTAGGGTTCGCTATTAGGTTATAATTATTTGTGGAGACTCTTGCTAGTCATAAGTTTTACATTAGATAAACAGTCTTACATTTTACCCCATTTGGGGTAAAACTAGAACTTTGTACCTCTAGTGTGTTAAAATTTCATTTATACTACCTGTAAACATACTATATAGAACTTTCTTTAAGATTGGGCAGTACCTACCTATTTAATGTATTACATACTTAAGTACTTGTGATTTCAGACAGAGCTGTTGGTGTGCGCATGTTTGTCTCCACTCTGTCTCCACCTAAGCCAATCATCATCAGTTATGTGATTGTCTCCCACCTCCAATACACACAACAGAAACCATCAGTTATGTGTCCCATCTCACCCCACACACACCAGTAAAAAATTTTGCAGGTCATATGGCTAAGAAAGCCTTATTTGCATTGAAAACACTTAAATAAACTCAATTGTAATATTAATAAAGTAACATTTTTTTACTTTGATTACATGTTACTGTAAAAAGTAACACAGTTGATAATGCTGTTTTTTATTAATGCTGTTATTCCTATCTCTTGTCAAAAGGAGTAAAAGCCACACACCGACACACAGACAGACACACCATTACTCTCTGAGCCTGAGTTTGACAGTTGATGTTCTACCACAATGCAGAAGCTTTTTACTATAAAAACTTTGTTGAACTCTAAATTTGATGATGATCATGGCCAGTGTCTGGTACTGTTCATTACAGAAGCTTAATTAGTTTCAGCGAACTGTGAAATTTGTCTTCAATCATCCATTGTAATCACTGACAAAGAATTTAACGTAGAACTAGCTGAGGCTAAAAGAGAGGATTTCAGCATGTACCAACTTAACACCCAGCTTCTTTTAGAGTGAACACACTTTGTGTTTATCTAAATCACAGGTTTCCAGGACTGGTCTTGGAGTCCTACCCTCCATGTCCTGCATAATTTACTGTTGTCCCTGTTCCTATTAGCTAGCGACTTTATGGATAAAGCCATAAAACCTGCAGGGCAGATGGATTTCCAGACCTACGGTTGGGATCCTTTGTTTTGAGACAATGCTGCTGCCAACCTCTGTGATAAATAATATCACTTATTTTTTCCAGTCTATTTTTAGTCCTGTTTTGCTGTGGGAAATATTTGAAAAGAAATATTGCTTGAGTCTCTTTTATTGATTGACTTAAAAATTTGGACTAAATAGTCAAATAAAATGTAACCAAATATAGACCTTTTACCTTACTGTTTGCTTCCAACTTTTGTGGCAAAAGTTTGGTAAAGAAATCTTATGTAGGTGTGATGACTGTCTATACATGTTTAACCATTATATGTGTAAATCTTTATCCTTCTTTATTCTTCTTATTAAACAAAATCAAATTTGTTGTATTTTAATTTAATTAAAATAATATTCTTATAATAATCCTCCTTTTTTTCTTTCAGGCTATCGCTGTTTTAAGGCTGTAATGTTTTTGACTGGCCTAATGTTTGGGTCTATCATCATTTTCATGCTGTGCTACAAGGAGCGAGTTATGGACACGCAGCTAAGCGTGGAGGCCAGCGTAGGCATTGGGCTCGGCATTGGTACACTGTGTGGCCTAGTTACCATGCTGGTGCGCAGCGTGGGGCTCTTCATGGTGGGCCTACTGTTGGGCCTGTTAGTGGCACTGGCTTCTCTAGTGGTGCTTGAGGAGTTCTACCACCCACGCACGGTGTGGCTTCCTCTAGGTGTGTTGCTGGGTTCAGGCATGCTGTTCGCTGTGTTTACATTGCAGTGGCAGCGCTGCTTTACTACACTCTCCACAGCAGTGTTCGGCTCAGCCATCGTCACAGTCACTGTGGATTATTTTGTGGAGCTGTTTGCACTCACACGTTACGTCTACGAAAGGGTGAAAGTGGCGCCGCCTCAGCCGGTGTGCTGGTACACTTGGGTGGTGATGGGTGTGTGGCCTGTGCTCGCACTGCTCGGAGTCCTTGTTCAGTGGAAGGTGACTGGGGATGGATACTCGCACACTGAAGGTAGGCTTAACTACATTTCTTTTCTCTGCCAATTATAGAACTAAAATTTTTTAAGAAATTCAAGTAATACCATAATTGTTTTTCTAATGATGATCTAGCCGAAGATGTATTCTATATTTATACTTGCATACATATAATCTAGGTATGTTACAGAAACCTACAATTAATAAAACACCTTTTTACAAACAATTACCTGCCATCATTATTAAAATCCTTTAGTAACCCTTAATACTATTCAGCTGTTCTGTCTGATTTTCTGTATGTTGTTTAGATTTCATTCAACTCCTTAAGCAATGGCACACAAAAAGCTTACAAAGCATGCATTTTTGAACGGTATTGATTAGAAAAAGGTTTAAAGGAATTTCCAAAACATTAGCTTGGAACACTGTAAAAGCAATTATCTGCAAAAGAGGCACTGGAGCACTGCAAGCATCACCCTTCACGTTATATAAAAGTAAAAAACAAAACCTTTCCAGAAAGGCTGCAAACAGACCTTTAAAGCCACATTAAAGGCGCTGCAGAAATATCAGACAAGTACTAATTACTCTCTGCATGTGGCAACAGTCTTATGTCTTTGCAATATGGTAGAGTGGCAGGACTAAAGCCCTCCAAAAACAGTAAAGCTCAAGATGATTAACATGCTGCATGTGGTAGTGACACAATCAAGCTTTAGGACTCATTATTTACATTTACATTTACATTTGCAGCATTTGGCAGACGCTCTTATCCAGAGCGA
>JAOTQW010000038.1:9624400-9636311 GCA_026260075.1 Sisor rabdophorus | reverse complement strand
CAACCACACACACTCACATTCACTCCTATGGGCAATTTAAAGTCACCAATCAACCGAATACACATGTTTTTGGACTGTAGGAGGAAACCGGAATACCCAGAGGAAACCCATGCAAGTGTGGGGAGAACATGCAAACTCTGCACAGAAAAACCCTATGCCCGGGATTCGAACCCAGGACCTTCTTGTTGTGAGGCGACTGTGCTGAACACTTTTCCACCGCGCCGCCCAACCGAAGATATGTAAATGTGTACGTGTAGAAAAAGAAAAACACAATTATGTGTAAGATTTCACACGGTAGGGTTAAAGTGCTTATAGTTTCAGAATCACCCTTAAATAGTCATTAAACTCACCACAAGTTTTAAGGTTTGAGCTAAAATTGCCAACCTGTTATATGTTACATTTTTTTAATGCACATAAAAGGCAATGCATTATTTAACTGTTCGTTTCAGTTCTTGGTTTCAAAAAATGATTTAATGTGAGGTTATGGGTAGCCTGTCTTTACTGTTATGCTTGCTTTTTTACCCCTTTATGGCCATTATTCCTTCGCTTAAAAGGACATTTTTTCCAAAAAATGTTTTACTACCCACCACTGCTAAATAATGAGACTATTCCATTTTTGCATTTACAGCATTTGGCAGACAACATTATTCAGAGCGACTTACATTTATCTCAAAGGGACTTGCTCAGGGGGCCAACAGTGGTAATTTGGTGTTGCTGCGAGGCAAAACCCACAATCTTTTAGTTAACAGTCCAGCACGTTAAACACTGAGCTACCCCTTCCTCCCCCTTCAAGTTAACAAAACACGTGCTTTAATCAGTACTTTGACTGTACTCGTGTTGTCAGTGACAGAGGTTTAGTATAACTAAAACAAAATAAATCAACCATAAAAAAACACACAAATAATCCCCAAGCAAAAATTAGTTTAAACCAAATAATGTATAGATATATAATTTATTACACTGCTTTAGTTAGAAAAACTATCCTCTATGCTGTACACAGACTACAGTTCCGGGTTTGCGACTTTAATGGCAAACAAGCAAAAAATTTTTTTGAACATGCTAGACAAAACTGTGATGGGATACGATCGAAAACAAAGCCTTAGAGAGGAATAATACTGAGAATATCATGCAGCATTGTTGAACAGCATTTCTGGTTTGCCACTAACTTAACTCACTACACACTGACACTTTCTCTTACTTTTTATCACAGCTTTACCATTAGCAACTGGTTCCTCTGCATTCCTATCATATAAAACCTCATCTTGGCTTGCACTCTTTTCTAATTCCCTTCTTTCCTTCCCTGTTTCTTTTTCTGGCTGATATAAATGTGTGATTTGTTCCAATTTATGTGCTGATTCATGCAACCCATCCTTTACTGGTCTGTGCTTGTGATTAGCATCAATTTTTTTCTTCTGTTTTCCCCGCCCTTCCCTGGCACCTGAAATCATGTCCTGAGAGGAGGTAGCTGTCCGCTGCTGGGCCTCCATCTCAGACAGGCTGTATGCAAGTGCCATCTGCAGGTCTTCGTCCTCCTCATCATTGTCACTGCGACAATTGAAGAAAGGGGTGGAACTGAAGGAGCGCTGGGTGCTATTTCGGGGGTTGTGATTAGCCGAATTGGAGTGGGAAGTATTAGCAGGAATCCGACCAGGCTGACCCGACTGTTCCCTGCAGCTGAGTTCCATGGCTAGAGCCATCTCATCTTCTACACCTGAGAACACACAGTCAGCTGGATTAGTTTACATTGTTTACATGGACACCTTTTTGTCATTTTGTTTAAGATCATTCTGACTAAAATATATTCCAGAAATTTGTTTGAATGAGGTGGTCTAGTCTGATCTGGTGTTTACATGTGCCCACACTTTTGCCACTAGTCTGCTGCTCCATTAATCCCATTATTTCTTGCGTTTTCAACCCTGTAAGGCTGGAGATGCATCACTTAAATGCACTAGTTGTTGTCATTGAGTTGCTTTCAATGTGTGCGTACCCAATGTTGCTAAAAACTTTTGGAAGACAAAGCTGACTTTTTTTGTGGTGCCCTGCTACTTAACATCCATTTCCTACTCACCTCTGATGGGTAAAAACCTGTAAATTAAGATTCATATTAAGGGCTAGTGAGAAAGGGTTATACTACTGGAATGTAGTAATAAAAACAAGACCAGGTATGTGCAGAAGTTGAAATTAATTTAAACAACTAGAGCATTACATAGAGGATTTTTTTAAAGTTTAATTCTACCCCTGTGTAGTGGACATATGGCATTTTTATATTTTTATATAGCATTTTCATAGTGATTGGAAGTTTAAATGATTGCTTTTCAAGATTCAACTGAACAATTTAATGCAATGTATTAGAAATCATAAATATTTTTTAAAAAGTAAAAAAATTACCATCAATTAGGACAGCTTTCAGAACCCCATCTTCCTCAATCTCTGTTCTCTCCTGCCCATTCTCTCGGATCCTGTAAATAAAAGAATTTAGATCCACAGCTCTGCTTTAAATAAAAGATAAAAAATCGTAAAACATCAGATTTGTCCCTTGTGCATAAGGCTGCAAAAACAGTGTAAGAAAGATAAAAAAGGCAACGTGTAACATTAATTCATTCATTCATTTTCCTAGCTCAGGGTCACAGGGGTCTGCTGGAGTATATCCCAATCTGTCCAATCTGGACAGGTTGCCAGTCCATCGCAGGGCCACACAATCAACCTAATGTATATATTTTTGGACTGTGGGAGGAAACCAGAGTGCCCGAAGCAACCCCACGAATGCCCAGGAAGAACATGCAAACTCTGCATAGAAAGACCCCCGCCCAGTAATCGAACCCGGGACCTTGGTGCTGTGAAGCAACCATGCTGACCACTTTGCCACGGCACCACCAACCTGTAACAATAAATCAAGAAATCATTAGATAATATGTAAAGTTCAACTTACTTTTTGGTTGTAATACGTTTTCCGTTGACAATCCTGGTGGAAGTAGACACAGATTTAAAACTCCCCCCTCCGGCGCCAAAGCCTCCCAGTGAGGAAGAAAAGGTAGTGAAGTCAACTGCAAATAATAATAAGCAAAATCTTCATAAACAACTCTATAAACAAATATGTATGCATGACATTAGATAGAAATAGCCATTAACCTACATTTGTAGGCATTAACAACCCAGAAAGAGGGCTATAAGCATGAACATGGTTTGTGAGGATCTCTATTAAGATCAAAATGCCAAACATTGTTTACAGACATTAAAGCAGAGACACAATACTCATGTTCATTGAAATGCCATAAAGACATTCATTCATTCATTCATCTTCTATACCCGCTTATCTTCTAGCTTGGGATCACAGGGTCTGCTAGAGCCTACCCCAGCGCACATAGAGTAAGAGGAGGAGGGGGTACACCTTGGACACGTCACCAGTCCATTGCAGGACAAAGGGCCACAAAGACATATTAAAGTCATAATAACCCTTCTAAAAGAGACACTGATGCTTATTTAGTGCTATTAGCAATGTTTTGGTTTTCTAGCAATTTGTTTTTGCTGTGTTCACATGTTAGGACACTGCACGGGATAGAAGGGAATTCAAAGTGTTCATGCACACCCCTAAGGGGCCCCTAGAAATTTATTTTATTAGTCTTCAGAACTATCCAGAATGGATGTGCTAGGGGGCCCAAACTCATATTTTTCACAGGGCCCACAATCCTAGTGCACTAATATCACAGATGCATTTCGAAATTTAGATAACATGAAAATGGTCAACAATTTTTTCCCCTTATTTCAAAAGGTGTGACCTATATATTATATAGATTCATTACACATTGAGTGAAATATCTCAGTCCTTTATTTTTTAAACTGTTGATGATTGTGTCTTGAAATTGAGCGTCTTTGTAAATTAGAAATCTGTAAAAAAGTGTTAAATTGTCATGGTGCAACACATCTGCAACGGTTTTCTAAAACTTTAAATGGTCTTTCAGTCTGGGCCAGTAGGCTACACAAGTATGGGTAGGACAGATGTCCACAAAGTCCACAAAAGTTAATTAGCTGAAGAAGCTGGTTGTTCACAAAGTGCGGTATTCCAGCATATTCATAGAAAGTTGAGTTGAAGGAAAAAGTATGGTTAGAAAAGGCACACCACCAAAAGGGATAACAGCAGTATTGATAGGATCACTGGGAAAAACGCATCTAAGAATTGGAGGCGCTTCACAAATAGTGGACCAAGGCTGGAGTCAGCGCAGCTAAAAGTAAATTTTGCCTTTAATTTGAAAATTATTTGCAAGTCTGGTGGAAGAGTGGAGAGGTCCAAAACCCATGCTGCTTTAAGTTTATTGTGTTAAGTTTAAGTTTCCACAGTAAGTGGTAATTTGGGCTGCCATGTCATCTGCTGGTGTTGGTCCACTGTGTTTTCTGGAGTCATGCTTCCTTCTGCTGACAAGCTATAAAGGACTGGCAAAGGTGCCAAAAGCTGACCATGGTGTTATTGTGCTTAGCCAGCAAACTTGCCTGACCTGAAACTGATGGAGAATCTATGGAATATTGTCAAGAGAAAGATACTAGACCCAACAATGTGGATGACCTGAAGGCTGCCAACAAAGCAACTTGGGCTTTCATTACACCTGAGCAGTGCCAGAGGCTGATTGCCTCCATGCCATACTGCATTGATGCAGTAATATATGCAAAAGGTGGCACCACTAAGTACTGAGTGCATAGAAACACAACAGGATGCTTTTCAGAAGCTTGCAATAAATGTATAATGTTTTTATTGGTCTCGTGTTATATTCAAATTTTTAGAGACACTAAATTTTAGGGTTTTATCATCAGTAAGCCACAATCATTAAAATGTCAAGAAATAAAAGATTGAAATATTTCACTCTATGTGTAATGAATCTATCTAATATAAGGGGTTTCACTTTTTGAAATTATTGACAAAAACTTTTTTATGATATGCACCTGTATATTCATGCCTGTTTTGCCTATTCTTTAGTAACCTAAAGACTAAGAAAAAAGTTATGTGAATAGTGCAACACAATTAAATCCGACCATTTGTTGAGGGGAAAGAGAAGAAGCGACTGGTCCCAAGTCTGGATGGCCCATGAAAAGCGCTGTGCATTCCACTGTGCATGCCCCCAAATGAGAAATCATCTATACGAGAGGAAAACAGTGAGGTAATTAAAAAAAGAGACAAATCGTCCAGAAAGGAACACTAGAAACTGAAAGATACGCATGTGATATGCTTATGGTTGTTGTAAAGTGTTCAACATCAGCAATAAATTTATGGTTAGCACTTGAGTATGACTCCCTCAAACTAACCGAAGAAGTCAGCAAATGGATCCTGGCCTCCAAAGAACTCCCGAAACACCTCCTCCGGGCTACGGAATGTGAATTTGAATCCTGGGAAGTCATTTGGAAAAGAGCCACTGCCAGCCCCTTTAAAACATGCGAGATAAAAAAAAATATGTATATTTTTGCAATCCCAAATTACTTCTATATCCAGTGCTGTTATTTAGTTACGGTGTCTCACCTGAACTTGGCATGCCACCTTTGCCATAGGTATCATATGATTCCCGTTTGCTTCCTAACAAATGTGAAAATGTATTGCATTACTGTTAAATAAAGAATCCTTGTAAAAAAAGGATTATTATTTAGCAATCGTTGCTTAAGTAGTCATACTGTCTGAGAGGACTTCGTAGGCTTCTGCAATTTCTTTAAATTTTCTCTCTGCCTCTTCCTTGTTGTCTGGATTTTTGTCTGGGTGCCAGCGCAAGGCCTGCTTCCTGTATCTGCATACACGCAAACACAATTTTGAACAGTTTTATTGTGCAAAACCTTTTAGAAGACTAGACTGGACACTTAAATAAAAACACTGTTGAATAATAACAAACAGAAAAAAGGCCTATACATGTCATCTTTTTCTATATGATCCTATCAGCTTTTCTGCTTAATTAGCTTATAGCATTAGGTCTTTGCAGCAGTGTAACCTATTTGTAAAAATAAAAAAAGAGTAGAGTAGACAGACCAGAGACATTTAATCAGAAGCATGTTGGTACTTTTCTTTTTGTCAATTGTCATTAGTCTGACCCGATAAAAACTCCCCTTTTGGGCTGTGTGAGCATGCATCATCAGTGTGTTTCTGTCAAAATAACCAGAGAGAGAGAGAAGGGCAAGAAAAGGCAGAAAGGGGTAGAAGAAACAGGCCCTTAAGACAGACTCTGCAAAAGCATGCATAAACAGGTAGTATTAGGGGGACAAAAAGGCAGGGCTGTTTTTTTTTTGTTTCAATCCAGCCCTGGCCTTGTCTATTGTGCCTACATACTGCTGATTCATAGAAATTAACAGTGAAATGTGCTCAGTCATAAAAGCTGAGTAGCACTGTTATTTTCAACAAGTTTTTCAACAAATCATTATTCTGACTGCATTGGTACGAGGATTCATTCATTGCCTAGCTGTTTTTTAAGCAAAACTATAGACAAGGAGTGAATTGGTAATCAACTAAAGCAGCAGCATCTACTGCTTGAAAGTGTCTTAAAGATTATAAAAATATGATCATTTGTCAATACTAGACATAGGTTTGATTCCCTGCATCACCAAGCCACCACTTTGGACCCCTGAGCACAGACCTCAAGACCAAGTTGCCCTGGATAAGGCCGTCTATCAAATGCTGTAAACATAAATGAAGATGTAAATATAATAATTAACACCACTTAACACCAAGCAGACATAATTGGTGGAGCGGATAGTAATTGGGCCGCATGGTGGTGCAGTGGTTAACACGGTCGTCCCACAATAAGAAGGTCCTGGGTTCAAGTCCCAGGCTCGGGGTCTTTCTGTGCAGAGTTTGCATGTTCTCCCCGCGTGGGTTTCCTCCGGGTACTCAGGTTTCCTTCCACAGCCTCCCTCCCTCCCAAAAACATGTGCATTAGGTTAATTGGTGAATTTTAATTGCCCGTAGGTGTGAGTGTGCGGTTATGTGCGTGTGTGTGGCCCTGCGATAGCCTAGAGTTCGGGAATAAGCGGGTATAGAAGAAGAATGAATGAATAAATGAATAGTAATTTTTAATAATTTGAGGTTGGGCCCCCCACAGTACCCTAAGAGTCTGTTACTACTAATAAAATAGACCTCTGGGGAATGGTCCTAACTTTTTCTATTTAGCAGTCTGTTTGAGTCTGTGCTTATCAAATTTTTCCTGTGATTTATTATGCTTCACAGGCAGAAGATGACACTCCAAATTACACACCACTTAAGCCTGTACTCACATAGTAGCGAGTGAGAAATCTAAATGTAGACGGCCCACCCATCACATACACACGATAAGAAGTGAACAACCATAATTAGCTACGTCTAAGCAAGAAAATGTTTCATTTTCAGGATCCAATTGGTTATAATGTCCGTGTATCCACTTACGCCTTTTTGATGTCATCTGGAGAGGCGTTGCGTGACACTCCCAAAATGTCATAGTAATCCACCATGTCTTCCTGTTCTAACTGCACCAATTGCAGAGAAAAAGAAAAGTAACATCAACTCTTTAGTAAAATAAATATTAATACACACAACTTAGTAAAAAAAAACACAAAATGTCCCAAAACCTAGTTAGTAACAATATTATTATTATCTTATAATATTTAACAGCTTAGTTCAATATTAAATTAAGACTTTGGGATAAATACATTCCATAATGTTGTGTTACTTCACCCTAAAATGGCATGAATTAATTATAGTTACAATAACCTAGTGTATACATTACATCCGTTAGTTTTATAGCAGAACGACTATGAGCAGTTTATGACGTGTGCATTTAAAGTTCTATTAACCGGTTTTATGTATGTAAATAAACACAAATTACGGGGCTATCTGTCTAAAATACGATCTTCTGTAGAATGAGGCCTGTTACAGTCTGGAAGTCACTGGAAGCCGGGCACCATGTGCTGTTAATGTCAAGCTCAAAGTTTGTAATTAGTTTAAGCCGAAATGGCCGCTGACAGCTGCGTCGCTTAAATACGCGCCCACGAAGGTGCTTTAGCAGTCCAACACACACTTTATGAGTCTACACTAGTCCTAAAACTAGCCAAGAGGGACAATTTACCTTTTTTAGAAGTGTCCACCGAGAAAGATCGGCGCTTCGTTTCTCTCTTTTCGACCGCTCTCTAAATAAACAAGGTTGAATGATTAGGTTGCCTTGGTAGCCGCTGGAATGCGCTGTGTGACAGTTTGTGCCAGTGACAGAACCTCAGCGAAGGCCGATGATTATGACATATGTTTTATTTTCTGGTGCTTTCTCTTGCTTCGCTCGGTGTCATTTACTAAAATGTGCGTGTTATTGTCCCAGCTTCTATATCTGTCCCCAGATAGTGTCTACAACCGTCACAGCCGCGCTGCGTCACTGAATCGCTAACACACACACAAAAAAAGGCATGCCAGTGTTTTGGCACGTCATTTACTCCGCCCATTGACCCATAGTAATTTGAGCTCTTAAAAAAAGTCCCGCCTTCTAGACTATGATTGGATATTGAGCAATGAGCTATGATTGGCGTCTATACACGTATATAATTATAGTTTTAGCAGCTACTGTTAACAGAAAACAATAAAAATAAATATATGCCTGCTTCTTCGATTCGCATCTTCTGTATATAGTGGCATAGTGGTTAGCACGGGTACATTTTTTAAAATGTATTTATTTATAAAATTCTTAAATGTATCCTCCAACTAATGAAGATACACTTTAAATTCGCAATTGTTTGTCATATAATTTATATTTTATTCAAAATTAAAGAAGCATAACAAAAACAGATTGAAATATGTTTTTTTTATTAGTTCACACTTGGAGTGCATGCATTGTATCACTGTATACATCAGAGTATAAACATTGATTACAATTTATTTCTTAATATTCCTCTCCTTCCTCATCTTCATCCCCGACACTGTCAGTGCCCACTTCTTCATAATCCTTCTCTAGAGCTGCCATGTCCTCTCTGGCCTCTGTAAATTCACCCTCCTCCATTCCCTCTCCCACATACCAATGCACAAAGGCTCTTTTGGCATACATCAGGTCAAACTTGTGGTCTAGACGGGCCCATGCCTCAGCGATGGCTGTGGTGTTACTCAGCATACAGACTGCTCTCTGGACTTTAGCCAGGTCTCCTCCAGGAACTACAGTAGGAGGCTGGTAGTTGATTCCCACCTTAAAGCCAGTAGGACACCAGTCCACAAACTGGATGGTGCGTTTAGTTTTGATTGCAGCAATAGCAGAGTTTACATCTTTTGGCACCACATCCCCACGGTAAAGAAGGCAGCACGCCATGTATTTACCATGACGTGGATCACACTTTACCATTTGGTTGGAGGGCTCAAAGCAGGCATTGGTTATGTCAGCAACAGAAAGCTGCTCATGGTATGCCTTTTCAGCAGAAATAACAGGTGCATAGGTGGCCAAAGGGAAGTGAATTCGAGGGTAGGGCACCAAATTTGTCTGAAACTCTGTAAGATCCACATTTAGAGCCCCATCAAATCTAAGAGATGCAGTAATGGATGAGACTATTTGGCCTATGAGCCTGTTAAGGTTGGTGTAAGTGGGTCGCTCAATATCCAAATTCTTGCGGCATATATCATAGATGGCTTCATTGTCGACCATGAAGGCACAATCTGAGTGCTCCAAGGTTGTGTGGGTTGTCAGGATAGAGTTATAGGGCTCCACCACTGCTGTGGAGACCTGTGGAGCTGGGTAGATGGCAAACTCAAGCTTAGACTTCTTGCCATAATCGACAGAGAGGCGCTCCATCAACAAGGACGTGAAGCCAGAACCAGTGCCTCCACCAAAGCTATGAAAAATGAGAAAACCCTGAAGACCTGTGCATTGGTCAGCCTGTGGGATTGAAAGAAATTGAAGTTTCATTTTCAATGGTAAATGTCCAATAATCTGTTATAATTTTATAAATATGTAATATGTTAAATCTAATCCTATATCATCTTCTTAAATTCAGATTAGGCCTGTCATTATAGCAGCATTTTTAATAATTGAGCACCCTAACCAGTTTACGAGTCCGGTCCAACACCAGGTCGATAATCTCCTTTCCAATGGTGTAGTGTCCACGAGCGTAATTATTGGCAGCATCCTCTTTGCCAGTGATGAGTTGCTCTGGATGAAAGAGTTGGCGGTATGTCCCAGTTCGTACTTCATCTGTGTATAAACACAATACAAAACAATTATTGACTACATATTAATCCATTTCCAGTCACATTTACCATGCAAAACAGTCAATATTTTACAACTATATGATTATAATATAATATTTTTATAAGCTAAAACAATCTCACCAATGACAGTGGGTTCCAAATCTACAAAAATGGCACGTGGAACATGTTTTCCTGCTCCTGTCTCACTGAAGAAAGTGTTAAAGGAATCATCTCCTCCTCCAATGGTCTTGTCACTGGGCATCTGACCATCTGGTTGTATCCCATGTTCCAGGCAATAGAGTTCCCAGCATGCATTTCCCATCTGGGACCCAGCTTGACCAACGTGCATTGAGATACACTCACGCTACATACCAAATAAAAATTATAACAGAATGTTGAAAGAAAAACAATGTATTAAACAATAATAGCTATGTTTTAGTTCAATGCTATGATAAATTCATAAAAATATATATTTATTCGTCATTTGACCTGCATAAATCATTCCATTATATACCATTTGGTCAAAATAGTTTTGTACCACACACCCAAAACTATCTTCTTTAATTTTATTAGCAGTGATACAGCTTGAAACTGATAACTAGGACAAACTTTTAAATAAATGTATATCTCACAAACAAATTAGTCAAATTATTTATTATTGGAATTTAACAAAAATGAATAGGATATAGTATTTAAATAGTTTTGAATATTAAACGTTTGAAGCTTAACACAATTCAGAATTCTTAGACAGCAAATATTCAGCTTTTAAAAATTACAGATTAACATTTAGAAGATAAAGGAATTTGGAACATCTGTTTCAATGTTAAAATCAGACCACAGAGCTCGGATCCTACAGAAAGTAGGTCAGGGGTCATCCACAATAAGTATTACCATTCCTACAGAGGAAAAAGATTTCCTAACATTTATGGTTTAATATTTATATGTTAGGTTAGCGTTCCCAGCATGTGGAACATTTGTCTAAGCGGTCTCTGGGGTTTGTTCTAGTATATATCTAGTTTCTAGCTAAAAACATAAACCATATAAGCACTAACATAATTACAGTGGTGTACCAGTCCAGTGGTAAAGTTTTCACTAAACAAATCAGGGTTTCAATCCAACCCCCGAACATGATTTTTTAAATCTTATTTAAACCAACTGTGTTTTACACCAATTATCGTATAACAGGAGCAATGACACATCGGTCAGTACCTTTAATTCCTAACAGTTTTATCATTACATTAATCATGTACAAAGTTTAACATGGTGACATCACATGGAAAAAGTCACAGATTGAGATCGATATCAATTTACAAAACTGAAAGTTTTTCTTTGCATTTGCATGTTGTATTCAAATTCATGAAAACTATGTTAGCCAGGGACTATCCCAGTTTTTTAGGGAGTAACTCTTGCACTACCCCCTCTCTATCCTACTGAGCTGCACATTCTCCTTTTGTGTAACAAGCAGAGATGTCTCATACAGGCTGCTTTAGCAGAACAGACAAATCCATTATTCCCTGAATACTCCAGTCTCTTTAGTCAATCATGAAATCATCTACTTTCAGTGAATCACTAAATCATAAGGGCACTTGAATGGATTCATTCTCCTAAAAATGAACAAGATCTGTTTGTTAAAAAAGTATTTCTAGATATCTTAATTTTAAATTAATATTTTTTAACTGTCTGCATGCTGCTCATCTAGACACTTAAAATCTGTGGCGAGAACTGGCTTTGAAGGCCTGAGGCACATCATCTACATGAAAA
>JAOTQW010000038.1:9546183-9570876 GCA_026260075.1 Sisor rabdophorus | reverse complement strand
TGGCTGCCCTGGGGATAAACTCCAAGATAAGAGAGAGGCGCAGACACAGAAGCACTCAATTTTAGACACAGGCTGCACCCAGCTGAGAGGCTCTGTCTAACCTAATCTACAAGAGGGCAATTTCATTCATTCATTCCCGAACTCGGGTTCACAGGGGTCTTCTAGAGCCTATCCTAGCGCACATAGGGCAAAAGGCAAGGGTACACCCTAAACAGGTCACCAGTCTATCGCAGGGCCACACATACAATCGCATGCACTCACGCTCACTCCTATGGCCAATTTAGAATGTTTTTGGACTGCAGGAGGAAACCGGAGTACCCGAAAGACCCAGACCCAAACGCAGGACCTTCTTGTTGTAAGGCGACCGTGCTAACCACTATGCCAGCGCGCCGCCCCAGAGGGCAATTTAAATTAAAAAAAAAATTATGATGAATTTTAAATGTGCACAATAATCTTCACCTCTACTTCTGTCTACTTTGGTAATGTTATCTCTGCAAAAGTCTCTCTCTCTCTCTCTTTCTCTCTCTCTCTTTCCTCTCTTTAAAAAAAGGGATAATTATGTCAGATTGACTTTATCTAGCCACTTCCAGATACAATTCCATGTCTTGCTTTACTTAATTAGTTTCAGATGAGTGTCAGGAAGGGAGGCCTCATCATCAGGAAGCACTCTAGCACACATCCATGTTTTCAGTCTCTCATAACAGCTTTCTATACAGAATACAGTAAATCTTGCTTGAGGCTAAAACTTAAACTACATTTAAACGCTCATCTAAAGAGCCACCTTTCAGTTATTGCACAACACATGACATTTATAATAACTGCAGCCTATTTGGCATGGTTGATTATTTCCTTTTCAACTTTTAAATTAATGTTGCCTTAGGACTCGTTTTTGTGCAAATGCTGCTGCCATCAGCAATGTTTGGTCAAAATTCCCTGCAAGACCATAGCTGGATTGCAGTTTAGGTGTGAAGATTTATCCAAATGTGACAAATCGTATATATAGAGGAAAAAAAAAACAGAAAATGGACCGAAACATCTGCTAAGATAACGCAAAAGACAATTTATTATGAATTCAGGCAGTTTCTTGGGTCTGCGTTTTTTTTCTAAAAATATATATATATTTTTTTCACTTTTTTTGTAAATATTTTATTTAAAATTTATGATGTTTTAACACTCTTGTCAAATCAATCATTACTTATTATTTGGTACCTGATAGAGGTGTGCTGTTACAACAGTTTAGCTGGTACCAGTCATAGCATGTCTGACTGTTGTATAGTTAAACTTAGAAAGCACTATTGAAATATCCTGGACCAAAAGAAAGCTTAGTTACAAATATATTATTTGTCAATAGTTATGCCCAGAGTCAGACCAGTGCTATTAAGAATGCCAGTGATAAATCAGTGATTATAGCAATGTATATTCATTTTGCCAGGAAACTTTAAAATCCTGTATCCATTTGATGCCCCAGTTCTTGTTTGCTACACCAACAAATACTAAATTTGCCACCAAATGAATTTCAGCATCTTTCTTTATTCATCTTTCATACCAACTGTTGAGCTTGAATCAGTACAACTACTTATAACCCCACTTTGTTTCGAAGATGTAACTCAAAAGCATGACTGGTTGACATCCACCCTAAAGTTTGCGTGGGTATGCGTGCGTGTGTGTTTTGGCTCCTCCCGTGGAATGTGGAGCGCAAATAAAACCGCTCTCAGCTGAAAGTTGTGTGCAGAGGTGCGCCAGCAGGAGGAGAGGGGTACTCGAGCAGCATTTTGGAGACCGCTGCAGCAGCTTTCTATCTCTCTCGAGTCTCCTCCACATCAGAGAGGGTTTTTTCTGGTGGGTTTTTTTTGCCCATTTATACCCGCGAATATGTCTGGTGGCTGTGTGGCCACGGCGCTGGTGGTGTTACTGTTTTTTGGCGCTGTGCTGTGCATGCCCAAAAGCGCACGGAAAAGCAGAAGGCAGGCGCACGAGAGGTCCGGATCATCCGTTTCTCAAGGTTAGTCGATCTGCGGAGGGGGTGTCGGATTAGACTTGCTGGTTTGAATTAGACAACTGTTTGTCTGTTGCTGTTTTGCTTTTAAACAAAAGTTTCGGTTTGATTGGAACTGGTCATACGTGCCCGTATACACTATGCGTAATGGGCTACTATTTATTTATTTATTTATTTATTTATTGCTATAAATAGAACTATATTCATTCCTGATATTTCTGTAAGTCGGCTACGTGTATTTTTGAGCTCTGGTGAGGATGGAAGGTGTTCAGGTTTTTTTGGGTTTTTTTTTACTTTTTTTTAGGGACACCACCCATCTCCCTTACAGTCCATCACCTAGAATTGTATTTTTATTAGAGAAACTGACAGCTTGTGAACGGGTGCCAGGAGTGAAAATCAAAAAGCTTAATCAGTGAAAACATGCTGTAACAAGCAACAATCTTTTATTTGGGATTAAGTTGTATAGTGACTTTGATGTCTCAACTTCCTTTTTTAAGCTGCTATTAACTTCTGTAAATTGCTATGCAGCCGAACTTGCCTCAGTAAGAGAGAGTAAGTTTCAGTCACTGAAACTTGGAGTTGAGTGTTAGTTGCAGTCAGAAGCCCTGTTGTTAAAATCACACACAAAATGTACACATATTAATAAACAAACCGGTGGAGGATGAGACTTGAAATTAAAGAGTATGGCTTTTTTCCTGTGGGAGGAGGGGAGGTTAAAAAGTCTTCTGGCTTCATTCTTGCTTTTATTCTCCATCCAGATGGCTGTGTTGAGTATGGTCAGTTTTATGGTGTTGGGGAGCAGTGGGAACGTACATATCTAGGAACTGTACTTCTCTGTACTTGCCATGGAGTGGCTGGTATTAAATGTAAATCAAAGCCTGAGGGTAAGTTTCTTTTGGTTGTGCAGAAGAATGCTGGCCTAAGCACCGAATCGTTTTTAAATGATGACAAGATTTATTTTTACTTTAGCCGAGGAGACTTGTTATGACAAAGTGAATGCTCGCTCATACCGTGTGGGAGAGACCTATGAACGACCAAAGGATGGGATGATCTGGGACTGCACTTGCATTGGCTCTGGCAGAGGGAAAATCAGCTGCACCATTGCAAGTGGGTACAAGCTTTGTTAAATCATAGGCAATATCATATTGTCTTAGTGCCCTAACTTCCTGTTTTGTCCTCATAGATCGCTGCCATGAAGGGGGACAATCTTATAAGATCGGAGATACTTGGATGAGACCTCATGACACTGGAGAGTACATGCTGGAGTGTGTCTGTTTGGGAAATGGAAAAGGCGAATGGACCTGCAAACCTGTTGGTGAGTTATCAGTAAGATCGGATTGGCAAATATGTCAGCATTAAAGGATGGATTTCAGTGAGTTGATCATTCTCTTTCTTTCTTTCATTGTTAGCTGAGCGATGTTATGATAATGCAGCCGGAACCTCATACACAGTAGGGGAAACCTGGGAGAAACCCTATCAGGGCTGGATGATAGTTGACTGCACCTGTCTTGGGGAGGGAAGTGGACGCATCACTTGCACATCTAGAAGTAAGAAAACCTCTCTATTACTAAAACTACCCCTACAAATACTAAAACACAGGGGAGGCATGTGAGGGGAGGAATTTAACGATGAAGAAAAACATTAACCATTATGGTATTCCTAGACCGTTGCAATGATCAGGACATACATATGTCTTACCGCATTGGGGATACTTGGACCAAGACAGATGCTCATGGACACATCCTGCAGTGTTTGTGCACTGGTAATGGCCGTGGAGAGTGGAAGTGTGAGAGGCATGCATCCCTGCACACCACTGGCCTTGGTAAGTATCATAATATTAAGCCATCTATCTGAAATAAATTGATTATTTTGTGTGCAATCATAATATACCATTGTTTGTGAATATACAAAGCTACAAAACCAGCATATTGCGATATAATCTATCAAACTGAAAGTTAGAAAGACAAAACATTTGCACTTAATCACATGTGCTGTTTTGGCTATTGTAGGAACTGGTTCTCGTGTGATCACCAATGTACAGCCAGCTGTGTTCCAACCTGTGCCCCTTCCCATAACCCCTGTTGAGGGCACTTGTGTAACAGACTCAGGTGTGTCCTATACACTAGGAATGCGCTGGGTCAAGACTCAGGGGAGCAAGCAGATGTTGTGTACCTGCCTGGGAAATGGCGTCAGCTGTACAGAGTGGGGTCAGTTTTCTTACTTAAGTTGTACCCCCAAGAGCTCATGCAGTTTTGTAAAATTGATAAATGGTTGTTAAATTGGTTTTAATTTGATGATCTTTTTTGTCTTTTTGTGTACAGAGGGCCATTCTCAGGTTTATGGTGGCAACTCAAATGGTCAACCATGTGTTTTTCCATTTGTGTCTATGGGCAAAACTTTCTACTCGTGCACCTCAGAAGGGCGTGATGATGGGCAGCTTTGGTGCAGTACCACTTCTGATTTTGAAAAAGATCACCAGTACTCTTTCTGCACAGAAAAGAATGGTGGGTGAATGTTTGCAACGCCCCAGATATCCGATCAATTTTAGCATTAACTGTAAAATCACCAGGTACTCATCTTGTGGTCTGTTTCTGGTTTTGCAGTTTTGGTTACAACCAGAGGAGGAAACTCCAATGGCGCACTGTGCCACTTCCCTTTTCTTTATAATGGCCACAATTACACAGACTGCACAGCTGATGGACGCAGGGATGGCATGAAGTGGTGTGGCACCACATATAATTTTGATGGAGAGAAGCAGTTTGGCTTCTGCCCAATGGCTGGTAGGTGCAATAAAAATGTTATTCCCAGCACCCCAATGTTGACAATGTTTAAAAGTTAACAGTTACTAAAAGTACAAGTATCCAGATAGTTAGGAGCCTTAAGTCTCATATATCTATTTTAAAATCCTGTTTGGTCTTGAGTGTATGGCTGCTCAAAAACAAATCTTTGTCTTTGAAAGATTTATTAGGCAAAAGATTGAATAGATAAGGTTAATTAGAGATTAAGATGTGGTATCTGATCATTAAAACCTTAATCTCTAATGATGGGAGTAGGCCAAATAAGAGATAAGTGTCTCTCCAGCAGGGAACAAAGACTTAGACAACACTTATCTAGTCACATTTACATACACACTGCTCTGACTGGGAATTAGGACTTTGATGGGTGTTTACAACTTTTAAAGGCTAATCAAGAGGAGCCGAGCAGGATCTCACAGACTTTTGCTAATAGTACGATTTATTGATAGTTGTTTGTACTTTGTATACTTGCATATTTTAAAGGCTCCAAGGTGAAGCTAATTCTTTTCTTCATTTGGTACAGCATAGACATTTATTTAACATTGATTACCAAATGCTACAATCGTTAAAAAAAAAAAAACTGTAAGGCACCCTTTTCCCTTTGTGCACCATCTGAGAGTATTTAGTGTAGAGTATGTTTGACAATCCACTCAAGCCACCATTAAGAGTGCAAAAAAGTCACTTAAGCCAATAAATTGAACTCTCTGGCTGGAGCAGCTTTGAGTATGTTCAGGATAGTGGTGGCCTTGCAGCTTAACTGGTGTCCAGATGAAGAGGGCCTGCCAGTGAGTGAAGTATTAAAGAGTTGGCTGAACTCCAGAGCAGCTGCTTTCAGATCTGTGAGCTCCTCCTTAAGCTCCCTTTCACTCTTAGCTTTGGTGTATTTATCCAAACCTCCCACCGCCAACACATTTGCCTGTTTTGCTCGGTTCTAACTCTTAACACTAAGCATATTCCGTAACACACAGTATCACAGTTTCATGGAGCAATCACAGTTTTTTTTATTGAGCTAGATTTTTTTTTCTAAGATAAAAGTTATACTTGCCTTAAGTTTTCTATTGATTCTTTTTTTCATGATACATATCCTGTCGAGATTTGAAGGTTTTGGTTTCGGTATCTCATTATCTGGATAAAATAATTACTTATCAGATATTTTTTTACCTTTTAGCCCATGAGGAGGTTTGCACCACAAGTGAGGGAGTAATGTACCGTGTGGGAGATCAGTGGGATAAACGCCATGATGTTTTAGGTCATATGATGCGCTGCACTTGTGTAGGCAATGGACGAGGGGAGTGGAGCTGCATCGCCTACTCACAGCTGAAAGGTAAGGTCCCCACCAAAAAGTTGAATTGAAATGTGTTTATCTGTACTAGGAAACAAAGAGTAAAAATGACATACAGTTTACAGGCATTTTTAAACAAAATATGAATTTATTGCATATCAGTGTGCTACTAATGCCCCTGTCTCTATTAGATCAGTGCATTGTGGATGGTCTGACTTATGAGGTGAATCAAACTTTCACCAAACGTCATGATGAGGGTTACATGATGAACTGTACCTGTTTTGGACAAGGCCGTGGACGCTGGAAGTGTGACGCTATTGGTGAGAATTAAAGATTGAAGAGAATTAAAATGGAAAAATCTAAAATGTAAAATAAACAAACGAATGTCAAACGAATGTTTTTGCGTAATAAAGTCAATTAGATTGATATATTAATATCTTTTGTTACATATCGAATATTATCTGGGTAAGATATAAGGGTTTATAAGATAATAAGATATAATACAATATAAGATATAAGGTTTAAATATGTTTTTTTTTTAAATAAGGTAATTGGAGCTTTTATTTGAAAACTATGTCAACAAGTAGTGTGTCTTAGAAACAAACTCAGTTATTGTTGATGTAAGAAAAATGAAGCAAGGCAATCACGCTGTTAGACCCATATATACACAATCTTTGCTAAGACTTTCTAGTCGGTTAGCTTGAGAATTGAGAAATGATCCAACATCTGTCCTCTTACAGACCAGTGCCAGGAGCCAGACACCAAAGTTTACTATCAGATTGGAGAGTCATGGGACAAAGTCATCCATGGACTGCGCTATAAGTGTTACTGCAATGGTAATGGACTTGGAGAGGTGAGCTGTGAGCCCCAGCACTCTTTCCATGGTGAGTCAAGCTAATTTCTATAAGGCATCTAACAAAGCATCTGTAACTACACACACAGATTTGTGAGCAGATCTCTAAATGATCCTTTGAGCTCGAGCTGAGGGTGAATTGAGAGTCAACGAGCTCCAGATGTTGACAGACTACATTGCTGCTAATTTCCTCTTTCAGGTGTTTAAGAAATCTTCGGCATGTGTTAGTTAGTGCAATAGCGCAGACGTGAACAAATGTTTGTCCTTTTTAAAGGTGTTGTTTGAACCCTAAGCTTTGCGCTGTCGGTTGTTTCATGGCTTTGATGTTGGCAAAGGGAAAAAGACAGCCATGCAATCACCTTTTCAATCAGCCCCCCATTGCTCCTTTATTCTTTGTTTGCCTGACAGTGCTACAGCCTTTAGGAAATGTCTGCCACGCTTTTTGTTAAGAAAGTGTGAGAACTAATTTACATTTTTCCACTGGTTACACCAGTACAGCATCTTCTACAGAAGTCGTTTACTAATTTTCCATTGTTAACAGCTTACTACAATTTTGAAAAAATTAACAGCTTGATAGTTGCAACAGGGTAGCACCTTTTTTTCTGCCTTTACCTTAGACACATATGCCTTTTGTGTAAAGTAAGGCTACACACACTGGAAAAATATACATATCCACAAAAATGAGATTAAATTAAGACAAGAATGTTTTCTTGCTGTGTGGTGTGGATGGGGTCAGTAGAGAGGTTTAAATGCTGAGGACCTACAAACAATAGCTCTGGCTAATGACATACAGCTGTGAGAATGCTAGAATACGACAGACCGGCCTGCTGATGGAACATTGCACAGAAGGTGATTCAAATGTTGCTGTATACACAACAGCTAGTTATTGGACTTTTAAAGCAGCAATTAGGCAAAATGGAGACCAGATTTTTTAAACTTTCAATAAGGCAACGATGCCACGTGTAGCCTGTTTATTTAAGGCCTATTAAAAGTGTTGGGATTGAACTGCATCAGGAAATTACCTCATCTAACATACTTTGGTTAATGGAAACAAACAAAATTGCAGCAAAGGTAAATAACTATCTCTTTCAATAAATAAGGTTATGTCTTTATTTTTAGATCTTCTGGTTGATTAAATATAAGAGAGCTTTTTGTTTCGGAAATAGTAGCATTATACCAGCAGCAACCATGTGTGAGCGCTAAAACCTCAGGAGGAATCTTGCAAAGCTGTGTCAAAATCCCTATATTGGTTTCTAACTAAAATCATGTAGCAGAGGCGCACAAGCATGTTGTGACCTGTGGTTCGCATTCTTTTGAATAAACCTTCCTGTGCTTTTAATTTTAAATATTAGTGTCTTTTTGTATGATTTTCTTACCTTGATATATGGAACATACTGTACATGGCCCTAATATTTTATTAGCTATTATACATAAATATTTTCTGTTGACTTTGGATATAAAATCTGTTCGGTGACACTCAAGTGACCGTAAAATCTCAAAGAACTGAAAACGCTGACATCAGCTCGTCATCTTGGTTAGGTGGAACTCGTCCAGTACAGGTGATTATTACAGAAGCTGGCAACCAGCCCAATTCACACCCAATCCAGTGGAACGCGGCTCCTTCTGCTCATATTGTCCAGTATGTCCTTAAGTGGAGGGAGGTCAGTAAATTACTTAAATTTTTTTCAACTTTATTTTTTGCAAAGTTAGTACAATCATTATGATATATCTTCTACTGGGAGACCGCATGTTATCTAGACATATTTCTTTTCAATAGAAAAACACTCGTAATCCATGGAGGGAGGTTACCCTTCCAGGCCATCTCACTTCGTACACCATTGCTGGACTAAAACCAGGCATCACCTATGAGGGTCAGCTGATCAGTATTTTAAGACTTGGTCGCAGAGAGATCACTCGCTTTGACTTCACAACCAACTATGGCTCTCGTGAGTATCTCAATTTGTTATACATAAAGTTATATTTTTACAAACCATTGATCTCATACTGTTTACATTCCTTATGTGTCTGTTTCCCTCCCAGTGGCTACAGCTGAAGGAGACACAACTCCTCCACCTCCAGTGGTGGACACATCAGAGTCTGTGACTGAGATCACATCCAGCAGCTTTGTCATCTCTTGGGTTTCTGCCTCCGACACTGTGTCTGGTTTCAGAGTGGAGTATGAGCTCACAGAGGAGGGAGGACAACAAGGGCAACCCATGGTTTTGGGTCAGTAAATTGTTTTATGATTTTTTTTATTTTAATTTGGCTTTGCAGAATTAATGGCATTTGTGTAGAGAAAATTATGTTTCTCCAAATTTTACTCTGGAGTAGTTAAAGGCCTTGCCCAATAACCCAGCAGTGGTCCCAAAACCAAACCCAAAACAGCTTGGTGGTCCTGAGATTTAATGTAACAACAATCCAATTAGTAGTCCTACACATGAACCATTGAGCAACCACAGTCAAAATGATAGACTGAAAACACTGTTTTGAGAAATTGTATTAAATATCCGTAAATGGTGAATTTGGGAACACGTGGATATATGGTAAAACTCTGAAATTTACATAGCCCATTCTTGTTTATGTATGTTTCTTGTGCAATAATGCATCATTATATGAAGATGTCCCAGCGTGGCATAATTGTTTATATCTAGTGAAGTACGTGTACATTTTATAAAATTACATATCTTGCACTGAAAATTGCAGCAATAAAACTAGAGAATAAAATAAGCACAGCAAAATTAGAGAGTGGTTGTTGATTTTAAGCCGTATAAACATTTTATGTTTACAGATCTTCCACGTACAGCTACTTCTGTGAATCTTAATGAACTTTTACCAGGCAGAAAGTACACTGTTAATGTTTATGAACTTACCGATGAGGGAGACTCAAATCTGATCCTTACTACGTCCCAGACTACAGGTAAATATGTGAAGTTAAGTTGTTGTTCTGGCTTACAGAGATAGTACAGTTGCATAAAGCATGAAGCCTATTTTTAGTATCTCAAATCTTAAAATTTATCTTTTCCCTCGATAGCTCCTGATGCTCCTACAGGTCATGAAGTGGGTGATGTAGATGAGACTTCCATTACAGTCAGATGGTCTAAACCTCTGGCTCCTATTACAGGTTGGTCTGTTGGTCTTAAGTGTAAAACATCGATAATGTGCTCCACTCAACGTGGGGAAAATGCGCTGACCTTAAATCTATGCCCATAGGCTATCGTGTGGTTTACACTCCATCTGTTGAAGGGAGCTCTGGCAGTACTGAGCTGACCCTACCCAACACAGAGACCTCTGTGACTCTTAGTGACCTTCGACCTGGCCAGCTATATAACATCAGCATCTATGCTGTAGAAGAGAATCTGGAGAGTGAGCCTGTGTTCGTGCAGGTCAACACTGCCGGAGAACCAGAGATAGGTACACAGAGATTTCAAAGAAGAAAAGTGTGACATAAATAACAAAACTTTTTGTTGGTTGACAAGCTTATAAATAATGTTCCAAGTGAGAAGTTTCTCTGTCATGGTTCAGTGAATTCATGCTATACTTTGAAATTTCTTGGAATTTCTATTAATGTTACATATAATGTATTTAGATTTACATATGTAAACCTCAGTTTAGATGTTGGTTTGCACTGGTGTTCTAAAGATTTTTATTGTAGATAGAATAAATTTCTACTATAGTAAGTTTGATTAATGTTAAACCAAAGTTTGCTTAGGTATGTGCTACTCTTACTCTTGGAGCTTTTCTTGAAAAAACACTGTAATGTGCCAGCGGAGGTCTGGTCAAATATTAAGCTGGACTAAAACAAACTATGGTCTTTCCGGTGCCAGACTATTTATCTTTTTCCCTGAGCAATCTATACACCGATGGGCTGTCTAAATTCTTTTCTTTAGAAGGAAGAGTTTTATAAGTTAGTAAATACAGCTTTTCTTGTCTCAGTAAAGAGAAATTACAGTTTGAAAAACAAGTTGAAACCTTGTTTGGATGATGTGTAATGTAGGCTAAAATTTGTACGTAGAAAAACATCCTCCAAATGTTTAAAAGATGTGGATGCGCTTTGAAAGTTCTTCAAAAAATCTTGTTTGGTTCTGCCTGAAAATACATCAAAGAGGCATGTTTACTGTGTCCGTTTAGAGTTTTTAATTCTAAGATAATGTGTTTATCCAACAGAAGAGATCCCATCTCCAACTGACCTGCAGTTCTTTGAGGTGTCTGACTCGAAAATTACCATCACCTGGACTGCTTCTCCTGATGTCTCTGAGTACCGTGTGTCACTAGGACAGGTCGGTGCTGATGGACTGCTTGAGCAACAGATGACTTTACCCATCATGCACAATACCTATGCCGAAGTCACCCCACTGAAGCCTGGAACCCTTTACCGCTTTTTTATCTTTGCCATCAAGGACAGTGAGGAGAGCGAGCCACTGGTTGGAGAGCAGGCCACTAGTAAGTACTTGCAAAATAGCAGGATGGCAAAGTAAATTTATTGCTGCTATTACCCTTGTAGAGAAAAAAGCTAACATGGTAGTGGTTTTGGCACAGACAGAAAAAGAGTTGGGATGTCTGGTGATAAAACTGATTTATACTACATACTTTTAAAGTTTTCGCACAGATAATAAATAAAAATATAAGATAATAAATATAAAATGTATCTGCATTCCAAAAAGTGAAGCGCATTTGTTTTTGCATTCAGTCAAGTTCTGTGCTGCTAAAAATGGTTGTACATAGACGAAACGGTTTACGTCCAAGACACTATAAATCTGTACCTCAGAGCTGCAATCGTATTTAAAACATTTGGACTCAGTATTACTTCATATTCTTATACTTCTACTACTATCTATTCAACAAGCGCAGTTCATATATTTTATAAGAATTTTTTTTGTATGTTTTTTGCTTTTCTAAATAGAGCCAGACACCCCCACAAATGTCCACTTGTCCAATGTGACTGAAGACAGCGCTCTGATAATCTGGTCAGCCCCCAGAGCTCAGGTCACTGGCTACAGACTTTTCTTGACTGTAGAAGGCTCGAGTCCTAAACAACTGCGCCTTCCAGGACGCCTGACACAATACACACTTTTAAACCTTCAGCCAGACACACCATACACAGCCACGCTGCATTCCGAGAACGGCAAAGTGCTCAGTGAGGGAGCCACAGTGACCTTCAGCACCTGTACGTTTCAGCATAAACACCACTGATCACTAGTAATTATGTGGGAGAATTTCTTTTAGACCATGACATGTCTTCCCTCTGTCTGCGTCATAGCCTCGCCAATGAAAAATGCTCCTCGTTTTACAACTGATGTCACAGATACCTCGATTGTGATTGCCTGGAATCCTGTTCCCAGAATTGGATATAAGGTACCGTCTGCTGGCCAGATTTTTGACCTAATATCTGACCCAACCGTTCATATATCAAAAATTCATACTGCATGAATACCTCTGTATAGCCAGTTGGAATGCAAGTTTCATGTCAGATAGAAGCAAATGATACAGATACAACTTTATAATTTAGGTTTTCTGGTGGTTAAAAAAATGTTAAGAAAACAAGTAAAAGTCAGTTTTGTTTTTAATTATTTATTCAGGCCATTTTATGTACTTGATATTTCAAATGTAATGTTGAAAATATCTGGTGTTTGATGCTGTCCAACATAAATTATCTCTTTTGGACAACTTAACTTGCTGGGAATCAAAATTGTATCTTTTATCTACCAGTCCTTCACCTTAACCGCTGCAATACTTTCTCTTAATTGTTCTTAGACATGCAGACAAAACCCATTTTGCTGGAATCCCATAATAATCAGATTACACAAATATATGGCAGTGTCTGTATGTCAATACGTAGGTATTAAGCCTTTCTCCCATTTTAACAACAACCTTTTTATTTTTAGCTAACTGTGAGGCCCAGCCAGGGTGGAGAAGCCCCCAGGGAAGTGACCTCTGAATCAGGAAGCATTTACATCTCGGGCCTGACCCCTGGAGTAGAGTACACCTACAGCGTGCAGCCGGTCATCAACGGCCATGGGCAAGGCAACCCCATCACACGTCGTGTTGTAACACGTAAGACCACAAAGAATCTTTTTAGCTTTTGTGCACTGTGAGAAATCATATTGAAAGCAGCTGAAGTACAGCTATTTCCCATGACTCGGATGTAGTCATATCTTACTGATTATATCTGATTTCAGCTCTATCTCCACCCACTGATCTCAACTTGGAGACCAACCCAAACACTGGAGAGCTAACAGTCCAATGGAATGAAGCCAAAACTCCAGGTCAGCACTCTAAACTTCTTACATTTTCACTCATGCTTAAAAGTTATTGTCAAGAAAACCAGAGTTCTCACTCGACCATAACTTGGGGTGGGGGGCAAAAAAAAGCAGTGTGCAAGAGTATGTAATCAGTACAAACTCTAAGCTCATTTGTTTTATAGTGAACAGGACTACTGTTCTTCTCAATATTACCACCATCACATTGCAACACACAAAAAATATGCTGTGATAATTTTACACAAGTCACATTTAAACTAAAATGAAATTACATAATACATATTATACTAAAGATGTAATGACACATGAGACGCAACATGACCAAAACAGGTATATTTTCATGTCTGAAATGAAATAAACACAATTCTTGTGCTTCTTAAAAAAACTAGACACCTCAACTGTTTTTATTACATTAACAGTCATAAAACATTCAATATTTAATTAGATTTAATTATTGTTCATATTTTAAATGAATTAAAAATTGTGTTGGGGCACAACAACCTTTGGGGCGGGCACTGCTCACAATTGTCCCCTCTTTGACACCAGCCATGTAGAGAACCGTCAGCATATTATGAAATAAACACTCATTCATTTATTATTTTATTCATCTTCTATACCCACTTATTCCCTAACCTGGGGTCATGGGGGTCTGTGAGCCTATCCCAGTGTAAAAGTGCAAAAGGAAGGGGTACAGCCGGGACAGGTCTCCAGTCCACAGCAGGGCCACACATAAAGCGGTTGTTTTACTTTGTGTAAATTAAATAATATTTCTTAGTCCTTTTAATGCCAATGTCAAGCTGTGGTGTAGCTTTAAAGATAATGTTGACAAGTTATAACCAGAAAAGGATCAATCAGTCTTATATACTGTCTGTGAAACACACACACACACACACACAGGTTTGACCTCTATTTTGTTCTATAGATATCACTGGCTACAGAGTGACTTGCAGTCCCACTAATGGTCAGCAGGGTAACTCAGTAGAGGAGTTTGTGCGGGCAGGACAGACCTCATGCACTCTGGACAACCTGAGCCCTGGTGTGGAGTACAACGTCAGTGTAGTCACAGTAAAGGACAACATGGAGAGTGTGCCTATCTCCAGCACAATCACTCCAGGTGTGTATTTCATCTACCTCCATATAGACGGGCTGTTGGGTTTCAAATCTAATATAGCCACATTGACATTATGTTGAAATGGCTGCTCCAACCCATAATGCCAATTGTCTAAATAATCCTGCTTTATTAGATTTTAACTTAATAACATCCTTAGTACATAGTTACGTGAAACTTGGTTTTGACCTTGAAATTTGATAACTTATAATATATAAGTTAATCAGGTTCAAGTGGTGTCCTTCGTTAACAAGACTCCATTAACACAGATGCTATGCGCAAAGTGTAACAAACAAACAAACACTGTACATAGCATCTGATCCCATTATTACATGTAGTTTAACATGTATAAAAAGCTTTTCTGTGATAAACAGTATATTCAGTGTATATTTACACACTTAATATTTGACTTTTCCATGGTTCACTGTTTTTAATGAACATGTCGAACCATGAGGGCGGTGTATGTTTTAACTTTGTTCTCTCGCCTTGTTTTGTGCATTTCTTTCCATCTTTTGGCATCCCGTTCCTGTTTTAATTAACCTCGTAGACGTGCCCCAGCTAACTGACCTCCACTTTGTCAATATCACCGACTCCACAATTGGCCTCACATGGAGTCCAATTAACTCCACTGCTATAACTGGTTACCGTATCACTGTGGTGGCTGCGGGTGACAGTGTTCCCATTTTCGAGGACTTCGTGGAGTCAACCAGAGGCACTTACACTGTGTATGGCTTGGAACCTGGTATCGACTATGACATAAGCATCATCACCGTAACTGAGAATGGCGAGAGCGCGCCCACCACCATCACACAGCAAACAGGTTAGTGTGCAAAACTCACACAATTTATTCACACCTTTAAAAATATTATGAGCTTATCTGTTGGCTGTATGGACACTAATAAGGGGTTAATCACATGTTGAGTCTAATGCATGTGGAGAACGCTAGCCGCTTGCGCTCCATATATATCATTCAACTATCAGCTACTCTCTTTATTACTACAAGGAAATTTCCACAATGGATTTTCTTGCAGATCGTTTATTCATTTATCTTCTATATCCGCTTATTCCTGAGCTTAGCGTTACGGGGGTCCGCTGGAGCCTATCTCAGCGCACATAGGCAGGGGTACACCCTGGACAGGTCACCATTCCGTTGCAGGGCCACACAAAGACAAACAACCACACGCACTTACACTCACTCCCATGGGCAATTTAGAATCACCAATCAACCTAATGTTTTTGGACTGTGGAAGAAAACCAGAGTGTCTGGAGGAAACCCATGCAAGCTCAGGGAGAACATGCAAACTCAGGAAACACAGTAAGACCGGGGAATCGAACCCACGATTTTCTTGCTGTGAGGCAAGAAAAAAACGCTCTAACCACTATGCCACCGTGACACCCCCTTCCTTGCAGTTATGCTACAAAATAATTTTAAAAACCCACATTTATTTTGCTGCTGGAGTTCCAACGTAAAATACAAAAATTAAGGAAGCTGTTTAGTTGGATCTTGTCACCTTACTCATGATGCTGAAAAGTTAGAATGTGCTGGTCTCACTGCGAATACAACCAAAAAAACACCCTGTATTACAGCACACTTGGTGAGAGTCTAGATTAAACATAAAAAACTTCAGTACACAGAAGACCCCATATGTAAAAGGCCCTTAGGACAGTTTTTCACATGTTAAACATTCTGTGCATGTGTACTATTTTTGTTGGCTGCATGTGGCTGCCAGATTTTTTTAAGGGTCTAGAGAATACCATGTTATTAAAGAGCAGGCGAGCATCTGTGTTTTGACTTTAGTTCCTACTCTTGCTCTGATTCATTCTATCTCTATATAAAGTTTCTAAGACTCATGTGGCAGCAGTCTGTTTGAAGGTTTACAAATCCTCAGTCACTCTCAAGATGGTGTTGATTTTCTGACCCTTTTTGTCGTTGGTGGCTTGAGCTCCATTACTTTTTAAAGATGTAATGCGTCTAGACAGACTGTCTGCTATGTTTCAAGAGCACACAGCACTGTGGGGACCTAATTTTCGAACCTCTTCCTTTTTCCTCAGCCGTGCCAGCTCCAACCGGCCTAAAGTTTAGCGATATCAACGGTGACAACATGACTGTGAGCTGGACTGCCCCCATTGTTCCAAAACCTAATGAGATTGACCGCTACATCATCCACTATCACCCCATTGATGATGAGAATGACAACACTGAACGTCTTGTGGATGGAAATGTCAACAGGGTTGTTCTTCGCCGTACGTAAACTGTGTATTCAAAATTCAGGGGCTTTGTTTTTAAGGCTCTGCGGAATCACTAATCATGCACCTGTATGTCTGCTTGCTCATCTGTAGATCTTATACCCAACACTGAATACATGGTGAGTGTGTTCTGTGTTTACGAAGACAGGCAGAGCTCACCTGCGATCAGTACTCAGAGAACCAGTGAGTTAAATAGTCCCTCTTTTATTAATTTAATTATTTCTGTTTTATTTTTGGTCCTGTACATATTTCTGTATATCGGACTTATTTTAATGTCTTTTTTTTTTAATGCCAGTTCTGGATTCCCCTGTTAAGCTGGTTTTCTCTGACATCAGCACAAACTCCTTTACTATACACTGGCTGCCGCCTAAAGCCAGCATCTCAGGCTACCGTATTCGCTATCAGATGACCAGTGGAGGACGTTCCAAAGAGGAGAGGCTGCCTCCTTCCAGGAGCCATTTCACACTGATGGGACTAACCCCCGAGACTGAGTATAGTGTCAACATTTTTGCTGTAAGCGGGAACCTCGAGAGTCAGCCTCTCACCGGAACCCAGTCTACCAGTAAGCTGTAGTTCATTTTTACAGACTCATGAATCCTCACAGCCCTTTGCTCTGGTATTTGACTGTGGAGTAAATCACAGTAATGTTGTACTGTTGTTAAATATCACAACTTCCCTTAAGCTTAGTCGTGTATGTCTTTGATGCACATAAATCTAGCTTCATTAATGTAAGAAAATATTTATTCGTTTAGAAAACACCCGTATGTCTATGTGCTAGTTATAAATCCCCACAGAAAATAATAATTTATAAGAATTTATAAGAAAGAATTTTTGATGTTTACAATCTTACATTTCATTGTATTGGTTACAAAAACAACATTCATTCATTCATTTTTTATACCTGCCTATTCCCGAACCCACGCTCACAGGGGTCTATAACAGCGCACAAAAACAACACAAAGGACATTATATATGAGTAGATCTAATATAACCCGGAGTTTCTTTTGTTGCTAGTCTCTGATGCCCCTACTGACCTAGAGGTCACCTCTTCAACACCGACCAGTATCGTTGTTCGCTGGGACGCCCCCTCTGTTAGTGTGCGGTACTACCGGATCACACATGGAGAGTCAGGTAGATAATCACGAGGAGCAAATGAAGACATTTTAACTCTTGTACAGCCACATTACTTATATTATCATTGCACTGTTATTCTGCTTCATGTGCCAGCAGCAAATATAGTTTAAAATTAATAGAATAGCTTGTTACTGTATTAGTGTAATAGCTCAATCTTGTGTCTCTTAGGTGGTCACAGCTCTCCTAAAGAGTTCACTGTCCCAGGCTCTCAGACCACTGCTACTATCGAGGGTCTACGCCCAGGCACTGACTACACAATCACTGTCTATGCTGTGACTGGCAGAGGAGACAGCCCCGCCTCCAGCACACCGATCTATGTCACACACAAAACAGGTACACAGACATACATTTGTTCCTTGCTATGATTCATTACCTGAAAGCAAAGAACTATATTTTTGAGCCTGAGGTGATGTGACAGACAAAAAGAAAATGGGAAATAATTTTAAAAGTATGTGGCTTGTGCTTTTTAAGATATTGAATCCCCATCTGAGATGGAGGTAACTGATGTAAAGGATAGCACCATCACGGTACGTTGGACACCGGCAGCTGGTCCCGTCTCTGGATATCGCATTACTGGAACCCCTCGAAATGGCAGCGGATCTTCTTTCTCTGAAGTAGTTGCTCCAGGTAACATACAGTTTTGCTCAAGATTAAGCATGAAATAAAGCCTCAAATCTTAAATCAAATTGCTGTTTGTTCATATAAATAAATTTTGAGACTTAATAGTTTTGCAGATTCTGTGATCTGCAGATTTATTCTATTATTAATATTAATATTAATTGCATTTTTGTAGATCAAACTGAGATGACGTTCTCGGGACTAATGCCTACAGCAGAGTACACAGTCAGTGTCTATGCTTTGGGACAGGATGGAGAGAGCCCTCCGCTGGTGGAGACTGTAATTACCAGTAAGTTCATGCAACTTTATATAAGCAGTTTAAATAACATGTATAGAAAGAAAATCTTGCAATAATTAATCTTAACATGACAGTATATTAGAATGTATGTTTGTGTTAATGGCTGATTTCTTTCAGCTGTGGACAAGCCAAAGGACTTGGCATTCACTGAAGTGGACTCATCGTCTTTGCGGATTTCCTGGGAGAGTCCAGACGGGGAGGTGACCTCATACAGAGTGTTGTACTCCAGCTCAGAAGAAGGTGAGAGAGAGCTGTTTCCTGCTCCACATGGTGCAGACGAATCTGCGGTACTGCATGGGCTCCGACCTGGCACTGAGTACACTGTTAAAGTCATTGCCCTTCATGACCGCACTCCCAGTCCTCCATTGGTTGGCACCCAGTCCACAGGTACACACCTTTTATATTTGAGATGTTTAGTATGTATGCATAAACGTGTTCCCATTAAAAATGCTGAATAAAAGTATTTCTTCCTTGTAGCTATTCCTGGCCCCACCGATCTCCAGTTTTCACAAGTTGGCTCCACTTCTTTTATTGTGTCCTGGTATTCAGGACCTAACGTCCAATTGACTGGCTACCGGGTTGCTATTACTCCCAAGAACAAGAATGGGCCTACAAAAGAGGTCAACATTGCACCTGACTCCACCCAGTACCATGCAACTGGACTCATGGTAACTAATACAACATCTGTGTAATCTTGTGGAAAGTTGGGTTTATTTTTCTTCTGGTTTCATAAGTATTGAAGAATCCACAGCATTGGCCCAAAGTGTAATAAGAACCTTGGTACTTACAGCGATTGTGGCCTGCATTTGGATTGGGCCCAGTGATGTGCTCATGTAGGCAAACCACATACACTCTGCTTTCTGTGTTATTGAAGCCTGTGGGTACATCAAAGCTGGAGGCCTACAGATTGCAGTTTGTATGGGTTATGGAGGAGGACATCATTTTAAAAATGGTGTAAAAAAAATGTGCGCAGGGTGTGTATATAACTTGTTATCTACAAAAGGATTTATTTTCTGTCTGTTTTTTTTAGCCTGCCACAGAGTATGAAGTGGAGCTTTATGCTGTAAAGAATTCTCTTACCAGCCGCCCAGTCAAAGGAGACATCATGACTCCTGACAGTAAGCACTAACCCTGCAAACCTTTTATATTAAACCTTTGGATACACAAGGTTCCAATAAAAATGTTTTTGGAACTTTTTTGCAGACATAAGCCCCCCTCGTCGTGTCCGGATCTCCAACTTGAAGGATTCCTCTGTCACGTTGACCTGGCGCTCCAAGACTGATGCCATTTCTGGTTTCCTAGTGGAGGCCACGCCCACTGTTGGAGGTCACAACCCCATTCTGAAGACCATCCCTCCTGAATCTCGCACATACACCATTAATGGTACTAAATAAGTCGAACTAATGTATTCTCTAAATTATAAACAGTAGCCTATTGCATATGTCTGCCTGTTTAATTAAAATATTTTCTTATTCAATCATCAACGCATTAAACTTTTATTTTATATATAGACCTACAGCCAGGTACCTCCTACAAGATCAACATTTACACTCTTAATGGAAATGCCCGCAGTGAGCCATTCACTATCGCAGCCACTACAGGTGACTATTTTAAAAAATCCTATCTTCTATAGTTTTGTAAGTGGTGATGTTTTTTTTAGATTATAGTAAATTTCTGTTTGTCTCTCCTTAGCTAAACCAGTGATTAGCCCACCAGCAAATATCCGTTTTACCTCCTTGACTCCCACCACCATCTCCTTCTCATGGGAACCTCCAAAAAGCATCATTACAGGATATTACATCACTTATGAGGAAGTTGAGGGCATACCAAGAGAACTTATCCCAAGACCTCTTTCTGGCCGAACATCTGCCACTATTTCCGGTATTTGTTTTTGTAAATTTGCTAGTACTAATTTTATACATTTCAGCCATCCATCCAACCATCCATCCATCCATCCATCCATCCATCCATCCATCCATTTATCATCACAAGTGTTGTCACCTCTAAACTAAAATATGGTTATTTTGCCTACAGGTTTGAAACCAAACACAGAATACATCATTAAAATTGTTGCCCTAAACAATGCACAAAGAAGCACTGCACTTGTGGGAAAAGCCAGAACCCGTAAGAATTTTTTCATTTTTAATATATTTTAAACTCCAGCTTTGAAATAAAAAAATACACTAAGACATTGCTTATCCTTAAATACGTAATTGCAATACAGTACTACAATAATAGCAATACATAATTGTTAGTTTATAAGGCCCTCCGCAGCACATGTTACAGCACCTTTAATCTCCTTCCCATCTCTCTATTTTGCTAGAAGTGGAAGAATTGTCCCCTCAGCTTCCAGTGTCACATAGGCCCAGACCTGGCATACTGGATGTTCCTAATGAAGAGAACTTGAACAGCAATCATGTGCACCTGGTGGGCCCAAACCGACATAACACGCTTGGACAGCAAGGTCAACATGTGTACACAGAGTATCAAAGTCTGGGTCTAGCCAACCGTGGGCAGAATCAGCCCCTGGCTCCACACCGTGGCGAGCCACTGGTCTACATTCCTCTGCCAGGTCCGGATGGCCACAGAGTGCCAGTGGTGAGGGTGAGTGAGGGCACATTGCCTGGAATCTCCTTTGAGAACCCTTTCAATGAGACAGAGCTGCCCCAAGAAGCCCAGACACAGACCACAATCACATGGCCAGGAGTCCCACATGCCTCAGAATTTGTGGTGTCCTTCAGTCCTCTTACAGAGATTGATGAGCAAAGCTTTCAGGTACTTATAATTTACAATGATTAAAAACAATCATTTGTAGAATAAAAAACATAGAAAAGTGGCTATAAAATGTACCTTGTTTGTTTGTCTTTTTTAGATGAATCTTCCTGGCACGTCTACTAGTGCCACTTTGATTGGACTTACTTCAGGTGCCTCCTATAAAATTGTTGTAGAGTCTGTTGATGGAGAGAACAAAGAGAAAGTTCTAGATGATGTTGTGACTGTGGGCAACAATGGTAAAGCCTGTCTTCTTAGTCATCAAAGATAATGTCTCAACTTTGGATGAGTTCACAATGTATATGTAATGATTTTTTAGTTCCAGGACAAGAACCAGGAGCTGGTGTAGTGCCAATAGGCAGGGATGTGTGCTATGACACCTTCACTGCCACCTACCATGAGGTGGGCGCTGAGTGGGAGCGCATGTCCGAGACTGGCTTTAAACTCTGGTGCAGGTGTCTTGGCCTTGGCAGCGGCCATTTCAGATGTGATTCATCCAGTGAGTGACTGAACCAGTGTTACTACATGATACATGTGTCACCTCACACTAGCATTGGCAACAATGGTTAAGCAATATTTATTTCTGTCTATTAGAAATAGACTTAGCCATAATTAAACCATAAAAAGGTTTATTTGCCCATGCTATTTCTTATGTCATGTTTGCATCTATTCTTAAACATGATGGTCTTTCAGGAGGTGACTTGTCTCAGATTTGTATTGTCAACCTCTAACCAGATGATGCGAAAATCTGAGCCTAACTTACTACTCCCAACAATGTATGAATGCCAAGGTCAAAGATTATTACATCTTCTGACTAAGTTTGTTTGATGGATGAATTTACAGTCTGATGAGTCAATAAAAGCTTATTCTGGTCTTAAAGGTTTGTGTATAGTGAAACACAATGGAGTCTGACCAGTGCTCTTTTCTTACACATCAAACAGAGTGGTGTCATGATAATGGTCATAACTATCGGATCGGAGAAAAGTGGGATCGCCACGCTGAAAATGGACACATGATGAGCTGCACTTGCCTGGGCAACGGGAAAGGAGAGTTTAAGTGCGAGCCACGTAAGTGGGTTTGATTGGTCAGTGATTATGCCAATACAATTTATCAGGCATCTGTATTGAGACAGTGGTCAGAAATCAGAGAGTTAAATCGCATCTGAAAAGTCTGACCTTTCAATTTTTACCAAAACAATGCAAAATGCCAGTAACATAGACCATACCATATTTTTCCCCAAAAAATCTAAAAAAATTGTGATTGTAGATGAAGCTACATGTTATGATGATGGAGAAATGTACAAAGTTGGAGATGAGTGGCAAAAGGAGTATCTCGGCAGTATCTGCACCTGCACGTGCTACGGTGGACAACAGGTGAGCTATTGCTTGCCCACAGTTTTCTGAGATTCTACAAAGTTTAGCATTGCCATGATTGTGTAGAATAGTATTAACATATAAGCTGTATTCAACAATATTATTCTCTAGTAGTAGAGTGTTAATTTGTTGCATAAACAACCGCTGTCTTTTTAGGGTTGGCGATGTGAGAATTGCAGACAACCAGATGCTGAGGTCAATGTTGACCTCCTTCAGCCTCCTGTACACAGAGATGTTTATGATCGCTACAGAGAGAACGCCCTACGCAAACTGGTAACGTAATCACCAGCCTCTAACAACAAATAATTCATATTTATATTTGACCTCTTTGTAAATGATTTGAGGAGATATTTTCCCTGATTGATAAAACATGGCAGCCTTTAAATGTATTCCACTGCTACGACTTATAATAGTAAAAATAATAATAAGATGAAGAAGAAGGAAAACAGGTTTAATCTTCATCAGTATTCATTTTTGCTCTTTGTTTCTGTTCTACAGAACATCCAGTGTCCCATCGAATGCCTCAGACCCGACCTGCTAGCAGATGCCCAGAGCCATTCAAAATAATGTCCATTATCTGCATTATCTTTGAAAGGAGTTCTCCCTAGAGGCTGTCGTTACTGTATTATGCCTCATTGCCCTAATTTCTCCCCGTCCTGCTGCCTTCACACTGCACACTCAGTCCTGATACACCTCACTGTCCTCACACTAATTTGGACGGGCCGTACTCCTCCTCTAGTTCCTCACATAATAGAGAGGCATCTGCTCCTATTAGATAAACTCTTTCAGTCCCGACAGATTCCTTTTAGTCTTAAAGAGACATGGAGTTCTTCTTTATTTCGTTCTGGGTTTTTTTTTTTTTATATTTTTTTACCACCAGCTAAATCAGCCAAGACCAAAGACTGTGTGACTTTGCCTTTATTTCCGGTGTTGCCATATGACAGTAAAACAACTATTTTAATGTTGTAATTGATGTTAATAGGCTACATTCTTTGAAAAGAGACCAATCATTAGAAAAAAAGAAATCAAGCACTGTGTTATGATGAACGTCTCTGTGCCTTGTAGGCATTTTAATAATATTGTATTGACCCTGTTTTGAATTGGTTGGTTTGATTCTTTGTCCTCTGCTTCCATAAGGGAAGCACCACATTTATGATGACATACACATTTTGAAGTTTATGTTATTTATCCCATTTAATACAATGCATTTTTGGGTGTACACTTTTTGGGTTTATTTGTAATTTAGGTGCCAGTCTTAACTACTGTGGACAAAATACCTTTTAAATAAACTTTTTATATAAATAAAGTTTGTTGTATTTTTTGATTAACGCTTATTATTTTCTCTCTCTCGCTTTACAGAAGGAGGTGAGGAGTGCAGCGATTATATAAGTAAATGTACAGAATATGTGTAAATTTACAGATTTTATATACTATACCACAGTGGTTAGCACTATCGCCTCACAGCAAGGGGTCTTTCCTCCAGGTACTGCGGTTTCCTCCCATATTTCAAAAACATGCACATTAAGTTCTAAATTTCCTATCGAAGTGAGAATGTGTGTATGTGTGTGGTTGTCTGTGTATGTGTGGCCCTGCAATAGACTAGCGATCTGTCCAGGGACAGGGTATCCCTGACTCACGCCCTATGTGCTCTGGGATAGTCTCCGGCAGACCCCCGTGACCACGAGTGAGAGAATAAGCACGTATATAAGATGAATATATATGCATTACATCTGTAAATTTACAGTTATTCTGTACATTCAATGATATAATCTCTGCATGTGGATATTAAGAAATATATATTACAATATACATTGAATATACATCAATAAACAGAAACCCGACATATACAAGAGATCTTTCTGTGCAGAGTTTGCCTGTTTTTTCCTGGGTTTACTCTGGGTTCCCCTATTTCCTCCCACACCAAATGTACATAGGAGTGACAGGCCCATATCAAACCTTC